>OY720459.1:6775000-6875000 GCA_963082715.1 Harpalus rubripes | reverse complement strand
AAATAACTTTGGCAATGAATACCATAAAAATGCAAATATAAATATCTAACGTTTGCCGCTCTGTATTTGCGGTGGTTTTAGCAAATTATAAATTTGTGTAATGTAAAACGTGCGGTCAAAAGCCAGGGGCGAACTGGCCCCAGGGACAAGGCAGTATAATTTCCAGGTTGTTAATTTTCTAATGGAAAAAATAATCTTGTTTATTGCTTTCTCCACCAGGGAGTACAGCGCGTACAACGACATCAAAATTGCAATTTTATATCCTTTTAGCAAAAGTTTTCGGAAGCGTACGGTGGAATAACTAAAATATGTATAAGATGAGAAGAAAAAGGTGGTAACATTAAAGAATTATTTATAGAAACAATGAATAATAAGCAACTGCAATAAACAAAATCAGGAACAGAACACGAGAAAATATTAAAGACTTCATGTTTGTATCGAATTATCAGGATTCGTATCTGTTTTTATGGTTTTTATATATTTACCTTCAGTATTATCAGAATTTTATTTGTTTTATTGATGTATGTATTAACTGTTATTTTTTTTGCAGGTAAGTCCAACATTCTCTAAAAATGGCTGTGTGAAAATAGTCTTGGTAAGATTTTAAATATTTTTTTTTGCAATACCTTTTGTTCCTCTGTGGTCCTCCACCGATTTTTTTAAGCAAAGGAACACAAAGATTGAGCCCCGGGATCAAATGTCAGACTTGCATATGTTTTTGTGATAAACTATTCCATCGCCTATGAAAAAAATTCATACTTCTCAGGCAAGTGTCTTTCAATATCTAAAATAATTGCTAAAACTTATAATTATAATGAATAAAAACATATTTAGCTTATAAATATATAATTAATTTGTAGTTAATGAAAAAGATACTGAAATGACCAGTATTTTGAACATATGTGGTCTAAGAAAGTGAAATGGCAACAGCGCGTCTTGTTCTTTGAGCTCGCTTTCGTTTATTCATTTATTGTAAAATTATTATATTAAATTTATCTACCAATTTCAGTAATCACAATTTGTTTATAACGTGAAAAAAAGAAATTTAAACTAAAAAAATCTGATGTGGCCAGCACATTACCTTCCGTCAGTTACATGAGGTATTTACGAAAATTCTCCCGGTGAACTGCTACCGGTAAACAGCTTTTATCAGATTATAGCTACCGGAATCGATATTATAAGAACGCAAGTGGTAAACAAGGTAGATCCATAACCTAAGAAAAAATTTGAAAATTTAAAACAGGTTAGAAATTTAACGTAGTTAACAAAATGAGCAGAGTGCTACTGTGAACACATTTCCACTTTTACCGTGCACGCTTCGCTTTGCATCATTACCTTTTTTTGAGATTAGATTCTTCATGAATCCAGTAGATGGATTTGGTAGACATTGAATAATTTTCGAACACGGTAACTTTTTACCACTCGTGTTTTCGAACACAGTCGGTAGATGCGGTATCTACCGGTAGAATTTTCGTAAATGCGTATGTATTTTCTAGAAAATCCATTCCATACATAAAGTTCCTGGCAAGAGATTATAAATTTCTTGTATGTACATTACTTTTCGACAGTTGTATGTATTTTATACAAATTTCATACAGAAAATTTCGAGCAAAAAGATCCTAACACAAATATACTACGAATATGTCATTGCACTTGACACTGACATCTTTCAATCAGAATTTTCTTAATATAGTAGCTGTTTCTAGCATAGCTGGCTAAATTATGAAATTTAGCCAGCTATGCTAGAAATTTATTTCTTTATAATGTTATAACTCTAAAACTCTATATCCATTTAATATGAAGTATAAAATGCAGTCAAATCGTATAGAGAATACAATGTTCTTTAATATTTATAATAATATTAAATGTGAAAAAATTATATTTAACACAGTTTTTTCAAGAAAAACAGTTAAAATCTGCAAATGAGGGTACTTCCGGTTGACCAATTATAACCAAAATCTAATCAGCTCTTCATATGGATGCAACGAAGAGGAATACGAAAGAATTATAATTTTTGGAATTGTAGTATTAGAGTTATCGTAGACGAAAATTTTGTTACACGCACACACACACACACACACACACACACACACACACACGCACACGCACACGCACACACATACACATACACACATCCACGCACACACACACATACAGACATCATCGTAAAAATAGTAAAATCGTATTCTAGGCAGGGCAAGAAACCGAAAACAATATTGGTTAATGGTTAACCAAAATCGAGAACTTAATTTTACAAAGGTTTTTGTTGAAAAATCGGTTTACTGTTTACTTAACCGGTTTTTATATCGGTTAAATAAACCGGTTAGATTAACCGGTTAAATAAACCGGTTAGATTAACCTATTAAATAAACAGGTTACATTAACCGGTTAGATTGTGTGTAATTTGAGTGAAATAAAAAGTATTATATTACTCGTGGGAACTTTATTATTCATGAAATAATAAATATAACTATACTTTTTACTCATATTCCATAAATAACTAACAAAAAACTTAATAGAATTGTACTTATTATACGTTATGTATTACGAACAAGCACAAACAAGCATGGTCATGCTCGCACCGCATACTGTATGCAGCGCAAGGAAATAGCAACCGGCTAAATCGTGAATTACATTTAAAATTCCCTCCTTTTCAAAAACGGTTTAAAAAACGGTTAAAAATCAAAATTTTAGACTCAAAATACCGGTTAACCCGTTTTATAAACCGGTTTCTTGCCCTGATTCTAGGGACCCTAAAACGTGCTTAATCATCAAAAACTCACCACCGAATTTTTTGACCAAAGACAATACCTTCCTTACCTAAAGGTGACGGAAGGTAAAAAATAATTAGTGTAACGTTGCCAAGTTCTTCATCTGTTCCGCTACTATCGAACGAAAATTACGCCACAAGTAGTAATTAAATCCGAATTCAACTATGTTTCTTGATAAAAGATTCGACTGAACAAACTTAAAAATTGTGATGATTTAAACTTTTATCAATATTATAGATCAGAAAGCGGCCATTTAAAATGTAAACAAATCTGACATGTCTTACTGGCCGCCATGACAGGTGCGTTTACAGCGCCGCCAACGGATTCTATGGGTCCCAATAGTGTATTTAATATATTTATTTGTTTTCTTATTAATAATTTGTATTAAATAAATTTTAATTCTGAAAAATTAATTTTATGTACAAAATTCTTTGGTCCAATACATATGCGACTGGGCTAGTAGTTACTATTTAAAAAAAATCCTTTTACGAGTATAATAAATCGTTTTCATGCATTTATTTATACAGATATCTATTAAAATCCAGATTTTGCGCACGAAGTTTCAAATTAGTACATTAAAACACAAGTATCATAAGGCAATCTGTTAACGTACGAGTCCAAGTTTGGAAAACGAGCCGCCAGGCGAGTTTTACAAAGGACGAGTGTGTCAACAGGCCTTATGATACATGATTTTTATACTATTTTTTCGATTGAGGTAATTTTACAATTAGATTTTTTTAAAAAAGACTTGTCAAAGATATGAGTTGGTGTTTTTTTTATCAGTTATGTTGGTAGCGCTTCCCGCTAAAAATTGAAATTTCACATTTTGACAGTTTGTGTATCTTGTGATTTTGTCTGAATATTTACATTAAAACATTGTATCAAGCATTATACAATTATGAAAGAGGAAAACCAATACAAACAATGAACTCCAAGGTTTATTAATGAACCATCCTGATTTGACATATCGGTGGTTCGTGTTGGTTATTATCATAAATAAAACTTGAATATGAACAATTTATTGATTTAGACTTTTACTTTCCACCATTTTGTCAACACTCACTGCTCAGACAGTGTCAACATTTTCAAGTAACGTGCATCATACATTTCATAACCTGCCTGGAATAACAATACATTCAATTCAAAATTGCTTTACCATAAATTTAAATTGTAATAAATAAAACTTACTGTTTTAATTATTTTGACAAAGTAAACCTGAGCGCATTGTTTCTTGTTTCATAATTTTTTAGTTGAAATTTTAACTTTACAGATTCTTATTCTTTCTTAACTAACATTGCTATAGCTATAAATTTCTTTTCTTTCTAGTCCTATCACCTAGAGAAAGAATAAAAATCCATAATTAGTAATTTTTCAACACGAACAATTTACCATTTTGAGGTTATCTGTCAGTTATGAAAGCACGACTACCACCTCTAGAACATGAAAGGCGCCAAAAACAGTACGTTTATAGATCTTCTAAACGTCGTGTTTTCAGTGATAAACAGTGCTTTTATAGACCCATAAATACACCAAAATAGAAAAAATATATTAAATTATTTTTATATTTATAACGAACTTGAACAGCATAATATGTTATTGATAGGTTTGTGTAGGCGTGCAAAAGTAATTTGATTTAATGTTCCTGAACCAAGCGATATATGGAAAATGGCAATTTGTTTTTAATGATAGTATCTCATTATACATATATTCATATGAATACAATTTGTTTTCAAAAATATTTTAATCATAATATATCGTAAATGTCGCACAACCGTAAACATGTGTTATCATAATTAGCTACATTTGTAGGCGATATAATTATTAGACATTTTCTCATGATTCTCATTATGTTAATTTAATATTAATTAATGATACCTTTTATTTATTATGGTTATGTTAATTTTATTCGTATGTATTTCATTTATAACCATACACTGTTCTCATAATTATAATTATTTTCATTGCGAATATTTAAAAATAAAGTTACAGTTTTATAATAACAAGAACATACAGAAATGTAGTTATAAGAAAATAATCGGTGTTATTCTGCCTGTAACTTTATCATTATCTGTTATTGATCGTTAAATTAATGACAATCGTTTATTTTTAATGATCAAGTTATCGATTTTACGCATTTCGCGCTCAAATGAACTTAGCACTCATTTACCAATAAGTATTTCAATTCTTTAATTATTTCGTTGTATTGTAATATTGTAAATGTATGTAAGTAAATAGTTTTAGCAAGTAAAGTAAAATATTATTTATGCTCTATCCGTTTTAACTATAGAGTGGTGTGAAGATAGGTGTAGTTTCATCTTGTTTTTTGATTGGATAATATCGGAATGAAAAACCAAAATCAAATTGCACCTATCTTCCCACCATTTTTTAGTTAAAACGGATAGAGTAAGTATTAAATAATTATGAAGGCACATTGTTGTATTGAGCCCCTTAATACTATTTTTTTTTATTGATCAACAAATAATATTTTGATTATTGCTCAAGAATACTAATTGCACAAATTAATCCAACAAAAAAATTATTATGTAGTATTTTGCGAAGAATAATTATGGTTTACTATCATATATTTTTTATTCATTTAAAAACTACGGTGGAATTTTGAAAGCTTGATGTACTATTAATATTTAATAGAAAAAAGTAAAAGAAATATCATTCCAAGGCATATTTCTCAGGCATCCAAATTGGCGGCGGTTTCCAAGGGGCCCTAATGTTGAAAACTTGTATTTTTTATTAGAACCCCTAAATATATAATATAACCAAAAATCAAAAATACCCGACCTTTTGCAGAATTTATATTGTAATAAGTATTGCTATTTGGTGAATATAAATCATGAAATCAACTAAAAAAAATCTGATGTGGACACCACACGACTTCCTTGTACGCAAGACCAATATGAAGATGAAGTATAGACTCAATTATAAAATTGCACGTATTTGACGTAATTTGACATTAACATCTATTTTTTATTTTTTTGTTATCTTTTGTCCTAATCCATAGCAAGCTTCATTACAAAAACCAAAATGTATATAAGTTAAATTTACATATCTCGCTTATACAAAGGGCTAATTTAATAATACTTAATGTGCTAGACGCAGAATTTAATTCTCTAAAACTCTTATTTGAAGCATTTATTTCTAAAATCAAAATGAAACCATTTTATTCAAGAGAAACTGTTAACAACTTCAGGTAATATATCACTTCCGGTTAGCCTGTTTTAACCAAATTCTGCTATGTTATTCCAATTGTTATAAATGTCTAATATACTAAATTTGAAAAGTTTTGGATTATATTTTAATATAGTTTTCAATTAAAATCTATTATAGGCTTCAAATAAAGTACCTTTTCTGGAAATTATGTAATGACCAAAAAGGGAGGTGCACAACTAGATGTTATAGAAGTCCTAAATACAAAATTTCAACTTTTTACGGCTTACCGTTTTTGAGTTATGCGAGATACGTACGTACGTACGTACATACATACATATGAGTACGTACGTACGTACGTACGTACAGACGTCACGACGAAATTAGTCAGAATGGATTCAGGGATGGCCAAAATGGATATTTCCGTTGAAATCTGGAAACCGAAATTTTTCGCGAATACAATACTTCCTTTACTTTGTAAAAGGAAGTAAAAATCTGATGTGGCCAGCACATAACCTCTCGCCAGATATTTTACCTGGTTGTACGCATAAAACGAAAAATATTTTTAATTACAAATACATATATTCATGTCTCACTACAAAATAATTCTCACATATACTTGCAAAATCTGTGGGATATTTTAATATAAATTATGTACAATACATACATTTTCTTTATATTCAATATCCTGAAATTTTCTTTTTCTACTTCTCTTTTCTTTTTCTTTATATTTGTCATTTTTTCGCAAATTCCTTTTATTTTCTTTTTTACGTATATTCTTTTGCGCTGTTGACTTTTTTTTATTTTCATACTCCTCATAATGTTGTACAAATATTTTTGACAGTGACATTTATGTGTCAATTACAAACATTTGAATTTCTTGCCTTGAAGTAGTTTGTTCTGAGAATTTTTACATCAACATATTTTATATGCATTTCTTTATCTCTAAATCTATAGTAGATATAATAATGAATTTATATTTATCAAATAAAGAATTTAACGTTCTTTAATATAAGTATTTACATAAATATTCGATAAATAATATTTAGATGATTTTTTTCTTGTAACTACTACTTCCGATTATCCAATTGTTACCAAAACTTAATCAACTCTTCCCATTATTATTAGATTGAGGAGTCTGTAGTTAAAAATGTCTTAAGTCTTTCAGTATTTGAGAAATCGTGGATCCAACATCCACACACACACGCACATAGACACGCATACGGACATCATTGTAAAAATGTTATAATCGGATTCTAGGGACCTTAAAACGTGCTTATTCACTAAAATCTGGATATGCGATTTTTAGCATGAATTCAATACCTCTCTTAGCGAGAGGTAAAAATGTTTAAATTTTCTTTTTAACTGATATAAGTTACTAAAAATTGTAGATAATAACAGTGAAGCCAAACTATATTAAAATGAGCCAAACAATTCGTCGCTTATATTCTCTGCCAGGATTACAATGAGCACTAAAATCTTGAAATAAAATCCATGTTTACAATCTTTTTCATATTCTGACATTTTAGTTCTCATACTCTCTTAGTTGTACGGCGATATATGAAAGCTTTTAAAACTCTGACTGCGTCTCAATCCTGCTAGAGTTACACGAATGTTGCAGGATCGATGGATTCAGCAGGATCTGTTGACCTCGATGACCTTCGCAGGAAATGTCAGCAGTGGGTTAGCAGGAAGGGTGATAACGGAGCAGGAAAATAGGGAGAAATAATGCTTGAATACGGTTTCACAATATATAAAGATAGAGAGGATCTGTCACTATAAGAGATACAGAATAGTGCAGATAAAAGTTGTAGATTTTTATAGACAGGCTCTAAAATTTTTTAAAAAATATTTGTTTTCTTGCTAAACATTTCCTGTACAGTCAAAAAAGGCAACACTAGACGCACACTATTTTTTTGTGAGGTTATGTGAACTGTTATTACTTAGTATCTGCGAATATTTACGTTAATCCTCTATTTTTTTACTTAATTGAAGTTTTTTGAATTAACATACGCATTTACTTTTTTTTAAATCATCAAAATAGGATACCGCGCAGTGATCAAATATCTGACTGTGTTGGCCATAATAACGTATGGTTCTAAAGTTTTGAGAAAATTTTTAGATACTGATAATTTTTTTAAAACTCCAGCCGTATTCATAGTAATTCTGACGTGGTTTAAACCAGGTCTATCTTAGGTCTAAGGTTTTTCCTTATTCATAGTAACGGTTGACTTAGACCTAGTTTAAACCTAGTCTAAAATTTAGACCGCGGTACCCCTAGTTTAAACTAGGTCTAAGTCCTGTCATTGTAACGAATATATAGTGTGCTTTAAAAAAAATTGCATTCGTAAGACAATTTTTTTTATTAATTGTCAAATTGACAATTCTGATTTTCAATGAATAAAATTGAAGATATTCAAGATATTTGTGCAACATAAATGATGTAATAGATGAAGAAAAGATCAGATGTCAATGTTGAAGATACTTTTATCATATCTGAAAATTTGATATAATTGAAATTTGTTTTAATTTTAGAAAATATAATGAGAGACAGAGATTCAGGTGAAGATAATACTGAATTAAATAATGCTATATGTAACGAAGTACATTTAGACAAAATCACAACAGGCCCGGCAAATATTTTTATATAAAAATTAGTATGTTAGACAAATTTGGAGTATAAATAAATGATTTTTAGTTAATTTCACACGTTTCCTTTAAAGTGCAACCAGTTTCATACCCAAATAAAAGTTCTGATATATTGTCAAAACCAGCACCGCCGTTAGCCTCGAGCAATTTTATTTATTAAATATTCATATTTTAATTTATAAATTTTTTTCTTCCCATTTTTCCTCATGTACATGTACATATGAATACACGCTTCTATAAACCTATTGTTGTACTACATACTGTTCTTATTTTAGATAATATTAAGTATTAATTTTTACACTGACAACTAAATGACATTTGAAAATATTCGAATATTTATGTCTGAAGCTTACTTCATATTCATCGCAGACCATGTCCAGATGGATACAAGGGCTAAACTCGGTTTACGTAGACTAGGTTTAAACTGAGTCTAAAATTTACTATGAATAAGTCCAGGGTGGTCGAAGTTAGATCTAGTTTAAACCTAGTCCACTAAGACCTAGTTTAAACCAGATCTATCTCAGTTATTATGAATACGGCTGTTACTTTCTAAACTAATTATTACAAAAATTAAAAATAAGTGTAACAATTAATATTTAACATTTAAGTTATTAATGATGGTCCAATATCTTCAATGGCCCTTAATTTTCTTCTGATTTGCCCCAACATATAATCAATATGGGTTTCAACAAAACAAAACTCTTAATCAAGCGGTGTGGTCCTTTGTTGAAGATATTTGCTCCGCAATGGAACGAGGTGAAAATCCTGTAGGAATTTTTTGTGATCTGTCAAAGGCTTTTGACTGCGTTGATAACAAATTATTATTATCAAAATTGGAAAAACATGGGATAAGAGGGATAACTTTACAATGGCTGAAAAGTTTTTTAGAAAACAGAAAACAGTTTGTTACAATTAAACATTAAAATAAGAATTCTCTTCTTGATTTTGAATCAAGTTTTTTAGATGTCCATTTAGGTGTACCACAGGGAGGTGTCATCTCTCCAATTTTGTTTATTCTGTATACAAATGATCTTATTCGCTATATGCAAAATGAAAGTAAAATTATTCTCTAGGCTGACGTGTCGTCAATGATTATTTCAAACCATAACTAGCGTGCTTTGGAGAGCCAGTGTCAAGTAGGACTAAAAAATTTGTCAGAGTTTGAGGTACATTAGATTGGAACAAAATCTACGTTGTTTTCGTTATACTAGTGTCTAGTTATTATGGCGTAATGGCGTGAAGTTGGATCAGGCCAAAACATTATATCATCATTGGCGTGATATGTATTTAAAAATTGAAGCAATTTAGAGAGGCATCTTTGAATATAAAGTTGTGCAGTTATGGCTTCTCCTCGAACACTACCAATGTACGGCTGTGAGATATATCCGGCTTCAGTAATGACACACCGAACTAAAATTTTATCGTCAAATTTAGATTTACCTTTGAATTTGTCATTGTCTGGTGTGTTTTTCATGCCATTAGTATAAAAATTATCGTTTTCCTTCATCTCTGAATGGGATAGAGTAAAATATTTCTCGTCATCCATTACAATAAGTTTATTGAGAAAATGAATGCGCCTTAATGCACGACAACATCTAGGGATTCTTTCTAATTGGGCCACGGTATATTTTGGTGTATTTCTTCTTTTTCTAAACACCACGTCATTTCGAGAAAGTGTTCTAAAAACAGGGGTCTTCGAAACATCGAATCTTCTGGCTACAGTTTGTTGTGACACTCCAACTTTGTCTTTAACGGCTGCAATTAATTTTCGTTCTCTCATGTGGCTCAAAATTTTTGGTCGACCACTTTTGGGCAAATTTACACAGGTATACTTTCTTCACAATCTTTTATTGTCCGATAAATTGTTGCCACAGAGATATTGTGCTCGTCATAAACTGCAACAATATCACACTAAAGGTGCATTCGCAAATGAAAATTAGGTTTAGATTTATGGTTTATATTTTAGATTTAAAGACTTTGGCCGCATATTATGTAACGACTCCATTCACACTTCAGAATTTAGGGTCTCTAAATCCAAATCATAAAGCTAAACATTACAAGGTCCAAACTTTAGGTTTATGATTTAGTTTGACGTCACAAACTTCACCAATGAGAACGAGTCTGAAATGATATAGATATATACATCCATCTTTATTAAGTATCCAATTGGCGGATTCGGTTTTTTAAACAAATGCGAGAAGAACATGGAGATTGTCATAACTTAATTGCTGAAATATAACCAATGATGCCAAGCGAAAGACAGTTTCACGGCGCACGGGTGTCTTGTTAAGTACTACTCTACCGATATTTTAATCTTGTTTTTGATGCATTTACTCAGATGTCTGTACATATCAAAACTAATTTTCAGGTAATTTAAACTTACATTTATGAATGACTTACTTAAACCTAAACAAAAACTGTAAACCTAATTTTCATTTGTGAATGTGCATCTCTAGACATTCGCCCAACAAGATTGTAAATTCCTTTACGAATATCTAGCTTATATGACATTTTGCTGCATCAAATCGAAAAAACTTATTATGAACTTGGATGTAAAAATGAAAAAAAATCTGATGTGGCCAGCACATTACCTGCCGTCACTTCTATGTATTTTGTACAAATTTCATACGGAAAGTTCCTTGCTAAATTAAATAATCTATTTCTTGTACATTACCTTCCGGCAGTTAAAATACATGCTATTTTATGCAAATTTCATACAGAAAATTATTATTTTGTGATGTTTTCTATATACAGTGTAATGTATCTGTAGAAATAAAAGATTTATTATTAATATTATTTCTTGTACATTACCTTAAAGCAGTTGTATGTATTTTATACAAATTCCATACAGAAAGCAAAAGATCCTATATTTCCAGTAAAATTGTAAGACAAACACACAATGTCAATTTCACTTGACACTGACATCTTTCAATCAGAATTTTCTTAATATAGTAGCTGTTTCCATAGCTATGGCTACGTTATGAAATTTAATTTCTTTATAATTTTTTAACTCTATATCCATTTAATATTAAGTATAAAATGCAGTCAAATCGTATAGAGAATAAAATATTCTTTAATATTTATAATAACATCAAATGTGAAAAAATTATATTTAACATAGTTTTTTCAAGAAAAACTGTTAAAATCTTCAAATGATGGTACTTCCGGTTGACCAATTGTAACCAAAATCTAAGCAGCTCTTCATATGGATGTAACGAAGAATCATACGAAAAAATTATAATTTTTGTAACTGTAGTATTAGGGTTATCGCAGACGAAAATTTTGTTACACACACACACACACACACACACACACACACACACAGACACACACACACACACACAGACACACACACACACACAGACACACACACACACACACATACACACACACACACACTCACACACACAGACACACACACAGACACACACACACACACACACACACACACACACACACACACACACACACACAGACACAGCCACAGCCACAGCCACAGCCACAGCCACAGACACACACACACACTCACACACACACACTATATATATATATATATATATATATATATATATATATATATATATATATATATATATATATATATACAGACATCATCGTAAAAATAGTAAATTCGTATTCTAGCCCCTCTAAAACGTGCTTATTCATCAAAAACTTACCACCGAATTTTTTGACCAAAGACAATACCTTCCTTACCTAAAGGTGACGGAAGGTAGTAAAAAAATATAAAAAGGTGTAACACAGAAGCAAATTTATTTACCTAATGGATTTGCCTTGTTTTTCAAAATTTAATGATTTCTACATGAAAAATAATATTTTCATACGTAATATAACAAGTGATATGATTATCATCGATGATATTCTCGAGTGAAACCGAGCTGCAGATTTTACGAGTCCGAAGGACGAGTGAAATGTGCTGCTTGGGTTTCACGAGCAATATCTTCGATTATTAATCATATCACGAGCTTATATTTAATGAGAGAATATAATGAATGTTTGTGACACATTGTGTGTGCTGCTAACCTAACTTTTAATATATTGTGTTACAACATGGTTCATTTGACAATTACCTTATTATTTTTATCGTTGTTGATATCAACCCAACGATTTTCGCACATTTTTATACTCAAAATTACCTGTCAATGTCAAATAAAGAAAACAAACCCCTTAGTAACGAATATAAATAAGGTGATAATTTCTTTGTTTTTTATCATCGCTGTGATAGACATGTAACTAGGGAGATTCTGAATGTTGATTGGCGGAAAACAAGTCACGTGACTCATGAATTATATTCTCAAATAAATTCTTCGTCAAAAAGTGCTACTTCACAAAGACGATTCGATACAGTGGTGTAAATCCCATTAGCAAACTTTTCATCGCGTCAGTAATTTTGAGATATTCTTAGCTGTATTTTCTACACTTGAGCAACAGATTTTCGTTTTATTAATTTGTTGACAGGTGAATGTGTTTTCCTAGGATTGCAGTTTCGTTTTCAATTTACTAAACTCTTCAGAGGTATAACTTCAGCTAGAATATCATTCTCAGTTGATTTTCTGTTTGATTATAACGCCACAATTTTACGAGATGTATTTATTTTCTACTTTAAACGTTTAGGTGAATGCTATTATAAATTTGCACGAGGTGACTGTGTGTATTTGGATAGAAATGTGCTTGATAGTCTAACGTTTTATTTATTTGAGTGACGTGTAAAAATCAAAGAATTATTATTAATTTAAATTAGAAAATATTATTAAAAGTAAAAAATCTGATGTGGCCAGCACATTACCTTCCGTCAGTTCTATGTATTTTGTACAAATTTCATACGGAAAGTTCCTTGCTAAATCAAATATTCTATTTCTTGTACATTACCTTTCGGCAGTTGCATGTATTTTATGCAAATTTCATACAGAAAATTATTATTTTGTGACGTTTTTTATAATGTATCTGCAAAAATAAAAGATTTATTATTATTATTAAATTAAATATTCTATTTCTTGTACATTACCTTAAAGCAGTTGTATGTATTTTATACAAATTCCATACAGAAAGCAAAAGATCCTATATTTCCAGTAAAAATTATGACAAACACACTAAGTATGTCAATTTCACTTGACACTGACATCTTTCAATCAGAATTTTCTTAATATAGTAACTGTTTTCATAGCTATAGCTACTTTATGAAATTTAATTTCTTTATAATTTTTTAACTCTATATCCATTTAATATTAAGTATAAAATGCAGTCAAATCGTATAGAGAATAAAATATTCTTTAATATTTATAATAACATCAAATGTGAAAAAATTGTATTTAACATAGTTTTTTCAATAAAAACTGTTAAAATCTTCAAATGATGGTACTTCCGGTTGACCAATTGTAACCAAAATCTAATCAGCTCTTCATATGGATGTAACGAAGAAGTACACGAAAAATTATAACTTTTGTAACTGTAGTATTAGAGTTATCGCAGACGAAAATTTTGTTACACACACACACACACACACACACACACACACACACACACACACACACACACACACATACACACACACACACACACACACACACACACACACACACATCCACACATACACACACACACACATACAGACATCATCGTAAAAATAGTAAATTCGTATTCTAGGGACCCTAAAACGTGCTTATTGATTAAAAACTCATCATCGAATTTTTTGACCAAAGACCAAGACCTTACCTAAAGGTGACGGAAGGTAAAAATGCATGATTGGATATTTATGTTCGTATCATTTTTGGATTATTTGTATATGTTTTATACCAATAACTAGCTGATATACAAAGGCCTTGTGATTAACATGGAAATTTTCAAAAACTCAACATAAAATTTATTGATATATTCCACCACTTCTATTAAAAGTTCAATACGTAATCTTAAGTGTAAAACGCGGTACATGGTAATTTACTTACAAAAGTTTATTTTTAATTTTAAACGAAAAACTCGATGCATGTCAAGTTCAGTTAATGTATAAGCTACATGAAATATAGAACCACATATTTATTAATGTTTCACCAGCAGATTAGTTTGAAAAAATATTTTTGAAACTGTATACAGGCTGTCTCACAACTCGCGCCCCAGATGAAACTGACACTTGCCGACAACAATAGGGTGCCAACAAATAGAAGAAAATAATTTGCGGCTGCTTGTATAACGGAGTTACAAGACTTTTTAATCCACCAATCCCGAAAGGATATCTTGAGGTGTGATGATATTATTACAAAATAAAACTGGTTGCTAGGTTTTAAAAATACTACTAGTGAGTTATAAAATTTGTTTGACTTATTGTAATTTTGACACTTTAGAGTTGACTTTTCACTGTCAACAAATTTAGGTTAGCGAAGGTGTCATCCGAGATCATCATTTATATCGCACAGTGCAACGTGTTGTAGCAGCTGTGTAAAATGTGTTACAAAGCAGATTGGCACACCCAGCATTGGGTAATAAGCCGTGATGATATATTTATTTTATTTTATTTATATTTAAACGAAAATATGATTGTCATTTGATCTGGCATAACTTGACCGGTCTCATGCGTCCTTGCGATGGCTCTCAATATCACTTTATGATCCATAAGATTTATATCCGGAAAATGTTCCGAATAAACTCGTGCTGCCTCTCTGGCGTTACGTCCACATTCTCCAAAAATTATAATCATTTCTAAGTAATCAGCGGCTGAATACATGGTAAGAATTTGCCTTTTTTTATTCACCTTGTCAAATTTAATTTGACACTGACATTTTTCGAAAACTACAGTCGCCCACACATTTTAAAGAAGATTTGATTTGTATAAAACCATAGTAACGTAAAATTACGGCAAACACACGTTAAAGGTGTAGGCCTCTGATTGGTCAATTTGAAGACGTCTTTTCTTGAATATCTTTTAAGCTAGATTTTTTTCTTCGAAGTACAGTCTCGTGTTTCCTCATTCGTTCTGGGGCGCGAGTTGTGAGACAGCCTGTATAAATGTAAAATTAAATACGTAACGCATGGTTCTAACGTTTTGAGATATTTTTTAGATGTTTTGCATTTATACCAAATAACGTTTAATCAAATTGTCGCTGGAAACAAAATATCACAATTAACTTGTTTTCATTTTGACAGTTTAGTTTTTTCGATTTGATGCAGCAAAATGTTATATAAGCTAAAGCTAGATATTCGTAAAAGAATTTACAATCTTGTTGGATGAATGCATAAGTGTAATATTGTTGCAGTTTATCGCGAGCACAATATCTCTGTGGCAACAATTTATCGGACAATAAAAGATTGTGAAGAAGGTATACCCTGTGTTAATTTGCCCAAAGTGGCCGACCAAAAATTTTGAGCCACATGAGAAAACAAAGATTAATTGCAACCGTTAAAGACAAAGTTGGAGTGTCACAACGAACTGTAGCTAGAAGATTCGATGTTTCGAAGACCATTGTTTTTAGAACACTTTTGCAAAATGACGTTTCGGAAAAGAAGAAAGGCACCAAAATATACCGTGGCCCAATTAGAAAGTATCCCTAAATGTTGTCGTGCGTTAAGGCGCATTTATTTTCTCAATAAATTTAGTGTAATGGATGACGAGAAATATTTTACTCTGTCCCATTCAGAGATGAAAGGAAACGATGGTTTTTATACTAATGACATGGAAAACATACCAGTTCAAAGGCAAATCTAAATTTGAGAATAAAATTTTAGTATGGTGTGCTATTTCTGAAGCCGAATATATATCGCAGCCGTACATTGGTCGTGTTTGAGGAGAAGCCTTAATCTCTATAGACGATTAAAGAAAATCATTTCAAAGTTATAGCATTGATTATAATATACTAGCGTATACGTGATCTGGGGTTATAGGAAAGAACATTACAGTAATACGCTGGAAAGAACTTACAGATGCAGCAATAAATATGAAGTAATAATTTTCGTAATATTAAAATGTCAAAGCAAAGTTGAAATATGCATGTAACCAAATTAGATTAAGCTATAAAAAGTTTTCCTCTATATACGCATCACATTGTATTACATCACATTTGCATTTTAAATACCTGCATTCTGGAAACACATTTATGTAGATAACATACAGAATAAAATGTCGCATACTCGTGCATATTTTCATGCATTTCAGTCAAAAAGAAATTTAATTGTTAAAATTCAAGACATTTTTTGTCACAGTTTTTCTATGTCAAGACATTTTTTGTCACAGTAGAAGAGTAAACTGTAAATGGAATTGCATAATATAGTTTTTCTATGACAATATCATAATTTAATTATTATAATTTCGACACCAGTTGCATTATGTTTATCAGATTTGATTCACGATCGTGGTATGTTGGCGAATTAAGGTTCGAGAAATGGTAGAGGCTGTGGGCCCCATGAACGACTTCAAAACATTATGATCATGTCGTTATGAGTAAAAAAAAAAAAAACATTGCGAAGTGGATCGTCAAGCTTCTTTGATCAGAAACGAGTTCGTGTCCAAACGTCGTCGGAACAAGGCATTGCAGCATCGATGGACCAAGTGTAGAGAATTAAAAGAAAACTACGTTAAAAATAATGTAAAGAAAATATATTAATTAATTCTAATACGATTTACTTCGAAGTTTTTCGCAGCATTCCAGTTCTCTTCGTCATTCAACTACGAGGTCTGTTAGAAAAGTATCCGACCTTTGGCGGGGGGGGGGGGTAACTGGCAAACCTGGAGCGTTGTAAACCTAATCACCTTCAAAGTAGTCTCCTTGGGACTCAACAAACTTCTTCCAGCGGTGCCGCCATTGTTGGAAACATTCCGAGAAAGCTTATTTCGAAATGGAGTTGCAGCCATAATGTCGAAAGCCATCTAAATCTTCCGAATAGTTTCCATCTGGCTGTCGCCTAGTTTCAGGCAAAATTTAATGCAATAGCGCTGCTCCAGTCGTTCCGTCATTTTCCTTGCAATGAAAAACCGACGAGAGCACTATACACTCCCTCGCTCTAATGCTGCTTGCCAACAACAGACGCTATCGTAGAGCACTGCACGGGCCAAAATTTTGAGGCTTGGCCCACCCGAAGCCCGATAACTTTTAAGCCCGGCCCGATTAAGCCCAAGTTTTTTAAAGAAATATTAAACCCAGCCCATCCATTTAAAAAGCCCGTCCCAACTTTTTCAAGATAAATATGGAGCCCGGCCCGACTCGGTCCATTCACTTTAAGAGCCCGACCCGGCAAGGCCCGTTTACATAATGAGCCCGTCCCGGTCAGGCCCGTTCGTTTAAAAAACCCGGTCGCCCAGGCCCGTTCATTTACAAAGCCCGGTCCGGCCAGGCCCGTATATTTTAAAAAGCCCGATCCGGTCAGGCCCGTACATCTAAAAACCTGGTCCGGCCATACCCGTTCATAAAGCTCTACTGTAAGTGCTATTTTATTTATTAATTAATAATAAGTAATTATAGTATTAATTAGTAAATTTATTATAATACACCATATCTCACATTATCACAATAACTTATTGTCTTCCTCGCAACTAAACGTTTGAAGAACACGTGTTTACGCTACTTATAAAAAAATGCGGTTAGCATTATATTATGCAAATCTACATTTACTTTAAAAATAACGTTTTAAGCGGTAAATTAGAATCGTATTTGGAAAACTGAAATTTCATTGAAAATAATCATTCTTCTCAAAAAATTTCGTGGAGATGAGCAACACTGGAATTAAATCACTTGTTTTATTTTGGCTAATGGCAACTAAAGCGGCAAATTTAAAAAGGAAGCATCTGTGATTCACTGCTCCATATTAGTTAAATTAAAAATTAACGGTTGAGCTATAGAATAGGCTGTGATAAGTCATGTGACCGTTTGTTCTCCACAATTTTTTTTTTATAGTTAGTACAACACGTTCACGCAAATTTTTCTTTCTTATAATGTTTTATTGAGTAAAAAAACAGGTCGGCCCGACCAAGTCCGTAAAAAAGAACAGCCCGGCCCGATAAAAGCCCGCCACAATTTAGGTCCGGCCCGGCTCGACCCAGTCACAGTTCAAGTCCGGCCCGGCTCGAAGACCGATGATAATCAAGAAAATTTGGCCCGGTCCGGGTAGTTCGCGGCCCACTCGAGCCGAGCCGGTCTTGTAGTGCTCTACGCTATCGACAGGCGGGAAAAAATTCGGACGTTCATATTCAATTAATTCCCTAATTTCTGCAATATTTTCTAAAACCTCGTTAATGCCACTTATTTTGTTTAATTTTGCATGTTTAAATTCCTGTTTAGTTACTATGACTAAGATGAAAATAGTACATTAAAACACAAGTATCATAAGGCAATCTGTTAACAGGACTTATGATACATGTTTTTTTATACTATTTTTTCTATTGAGGTAATTTTACAATTAGATTTTTGTAAAAAGGATCGTCAAAAATATATTTTAGTGTTTTTTTTGTCAGTTATGTTGGTAGCGTTTCCCGCCAACAATTGAAATTTCACATTTTGACAGTTTGTGTATTGTGTGACTCTGACTGATTGTTTACATTAAAACCATGTATCAAGCATTATATAATTATGGAAGAGGAAAACCAATACTTACAATGTACTACACCGGTTTATTAATGAACCACCTGATTTGACATATCTTGTAATAAAGGTAAATTTATCAAGTAACAAATCGGGATCGCTGCTTCGTGTAGGTTATTATCATAAATAAAACTCTTTAAATAATGAAATATTTAATGAACAATTTATTGATCTATACTTTTACATTTTACCATTTTAAACAACACATCCACTGCTCAGTTGCAGACATAACAGAACAGCTGTTCTTACATTCTTCAATACAAAACATATTTTGTATTTGTATATGGCACTTATGTCTAAATTTAAAAATTTAATATTCGACAGTTCGCCTCGATTTGGAACTAGAAATTATGGATTGTAAAATTTTCATATTTACTTGCAAATGGCCACAATTGAGTCAACATTTCAAGTAATGTGCACCATACATTTCAAAACCTGCCTGATATAATAATACAATCAGCTGAAAATTGCAATATTACCATAAAATTAAATTGTAATAAATAAAACTTACCGTTTAAATTATTTTGACAAAGCAAATCTGAACGCATTGCTTCTTGTTTCATAATTTTTTGGTTGAAAGATTTTAATTTCACAGATTCTTTCTGATCTAACACAGCTATTGTTATAAATTTCTCTTCTTTCTAGTCCTATCACCTTGAGATAAGATAAAAATCAATAATTAGATGTAATATTTCAATATAAACAACTTACCATTTTGAGGTTATATGTAATTCATCTGTCATGACTACCACCTCTAGAATACAAAAGGCACCAAAAACAGTACGTTTATAGATCTTCTAAACGTCGTGTTTTCAGTGATAAACAGTGCTTTTATAGAAACATAAGAACACCGAAATAGAAAAAGTGTCTATGAATGCAATTAAACAGGGTTACGAAGGATAAACACTGTCTAAATTAAAAGAGTGTTTAATTATTTTAATTATTTAAACAGTGACTAAAACAAGTAGTCTCTTCATACAAAAATGAACGAAATGTTTGATAGTGAAGTTTTAATGATAGTCTAAACTCTACATGCTGAACGATACGGAAATATTCTTGATAATAGCCCATCAAACCAGTTAAACAACCATAAAATGTACTAAAATAAAACTAGTAAATACAAAACAAATCGTCACACATTGTCATTCATCTCCCATCTAACCAGAAAGCAAATACAAAAGCCATTTACAAAGTAGGTCATGATCTGTTACATAACCTTTCTAATTTGCTGTAATTGGCAGAATTCACAGTTCAATAGCATAACGCACAGATCCATGTCCGATGCGTTTTATGTGTTTCTGTTTGTTAAGTTGGCGTCTTGCAAGTATTTTTGTTTTGTTTGATTGGGAAAGCTGGCTCAGAGCCAGACGTTCGACTCTCTTGATATTTGTCCAGATTTATTGAATGCCAACCGGTTGATAGGATGATAGGAAAATCGTGTTAGAAACTAATTACCCTTTTAGTTAATTTTAAATGGGTAATTAAATGATGGAAAATGAGTTTTTTTGATGTGATGGATTGAAGTTTATGTTGACAAAAAAATGAAGTAGTGTTAAGAGTTTGATGCTTGAGAGATTTTTACCTTCCGTCACCTTTAGGTAAGGAAGGTATTGTCTTTGGTCAAAAAATTCGGTGGTGAGTTTTTAATGAATAAGCACGTTTTAAGGTCCCTAGAATACGATTTTACTATTTTTACGATGATGTCTGTATGTGTGTGTGTGTGTGTGTGAGTGTGTAGGTGTGTGTGTGTGTGTGTGTGTGTGTGTGTGTGTGTGTGTGTGTGTGAGAGTGTGTGTGGATGTGTGTGTGTGTGTCTGTGTGTGTGTGTGTGTGTGTGTGTGTGTGTGTGTGTGTGTGTGTGTGTGTGTGTGTGTAGGGGTGTGTATGTGTGTGTGTGTGTGTGTGTGTGTGTGTGTGTGTGTGTGTGTGTGTGTGTGTGTGCGTAACAAAATTTTCGTCTACGATAACTAATACTACAATTCCAAAATTATAATTCGTTCGTATTCCTCTTCGTTGCATCCATATGAAGAGCTGATTAGATTTTGGTTATAATTGGTCAACCGGAAGTACCCTCATTTGAAGATTTTAACAGTTTTTCTTGAAAAAACGATGGTAAATATCATTTTTTCACATTTAATGTTATTATAAATATTAAAGAACATAGTATTCTCTATACGATTTGAATGAATTTTATACTTCATATTAAATGGATACAGATTTATAAAATTATAAAGAAATTAAATTTCATAAATTAGCTAGCTATGCTAGAAACAACTACTATATTAAGAAAATTCTGATTGAAAGATGTCTGTGTCAATTGACATATTCGTAGTATATGTGTGTTATAATTTTACTCGAAATAGAATCTTTTTGCTCGAAACTTTCTGTATAGAATTTGTATAAAATACATACAACTGTCGAAAGGTAATACAAGAAATTTAGAATCTTTTGCAAGGAACTTTCTGTATGGATTTTTTAGAAAATACTTAGGCATTTACGAAAATTCTACCGGTAGATACCGCATCTACCGACTGTGTTTGAAAATACGAGTAGTAAAAAGTTACCGTGTTCGAAAATTGTACAGTATCTACCAGATTAATCTACCGGATTCATGAAGAATCTAATCTCAAAAAAGGTAGTGATGGAAATCGAAGCACGCGCGTTAGAATTGGAAATGTGTTCAAAGTAGGACTCTCTTTAGTTTGTAACTACATTAAATTTCTAACTTGTTTAAAATCTTCATTTTTTTATAGGTTATGGATTTACCCCTGTTCACCACTTGCGTTCTTAAAATATCGATTCTGGTAGCTATAACCTGATAAACAGCTGTTTACCGGTAACAGTTCACCGGTAGAATTTTCGTAAATGCCTCATATAACTGACGGAAGGTAATGTGCTTGCCACATCAGATTTTTTTTAAATGACTCCAAATTTAATTTAGATATCATATTTTTTTACACTTAGTTGGATGTGCCAATATGTTTAACGCAAATTGAAAGGATGACATATGTATCCGTTTAGAAGTATTTGCCAATATACATCTTCCCACTTTAAATTTATCTTTAAATTCTGTGGCTTGAATACTTTTTTTCAATAATGTTGAATCATTCTCTTACTTTTACAAGAGGATAAATTTAGCTTTTATAATTGTTTTATCAACTTGCACTATACAGAATAACTGAGGGAATAACTTTTTTTTGCCTACCTTTTATGAATCTATCAAAATATTTTTTCAAAAACTTCAAATCGTGTACGAGGGCAGCGCCAAGAGAAACGCTGTAGACTTACAATCAAATATTATTTTTCAATTACAACGTTGCAGTAACAATTCAATACCCGTAAAAAAAAATTCTTTGGTTTGTCTTCAAAATGTGCCCAAATTGCAGCCTTCACTGCTTTGTCGTCACTGAAGTGGCGTCCTCGAAGGTCCTTTTTCAAATTTCCAAACAGATATTAGGCACTGGGGGTCATATCTGGGGCCTGTTTCTCAAAAATACTAGTTTACAAGTTACTAGTTACAAGTGAAATTTTTAATAGTACTAGTAAATTGTGTTTCTGAAAAGTATTTTACTACTCGTAGTTTACAAGTTACTACTTCACAAGTTAATAGTTACAAGTGAAATTTTATTAGTCAAGTAAAATAGTGTTTCTGAAACATTTTCAATAGTCTAGTAGTTTTTTACCTTCCGTCACCTTTAGGTAAGGAAGGTATTGTCTTTGGTCAAAAAATTCGATGATGAGTTTTTAATCAATAAGCATGTTTTAGGGTCCCTAGAATACGAATTTACTATTTTTACGATGATGTCTGTATGTGTGTGTGTGCGTGTGTGTGTGTGGATGTGTGTGTGTGTGGATGTGTGTGTGTGTGTAACAAAATTTTCGTCTGCGATAACTCTAATACTACAGTTACAAAAATTATAATTTTTTCGTACACTTCTTCGTTACATCCATATGAAGAGCTGATTAGATTTTGGTTACAATTGGTCAACCGGAAGTACCATAATTTGAAGATTTTAACAGTTTTTCCTGAAAAAACTATGTTAAATATAATTTTTTCACATTTGATGTTATTATAAATATTAAAGAATATTTTATTCTCTATACGATTTGACTGAATTTTATACTTAATATTAAATGGATATAGAGTTAAAAAATTATAAAGAAATTAAATTTCATAAAGTAGCCATAGCTATGGAAACAGTTACTATATTAAGAAAATTCTGATTGAAAGATGTCAGTGTCAAGTGAAATTGACATAGTGTGTTTCTCTTATAATTTTACTGGAAATATAGGATCTTTTGCTTTTTGTATGCAATTTGTATAAAATACATACAACTGCTTTAAGGTAATGTACAAGAAATAATAATAATAATAATAATAATAATAATAATAATAATAAATCTTTTATTTCTGCAGATACATTACACTGTATATAGAAAACGTCACAAAATAATAATTTTCTGTATGAAATTTGCATAAAATACATGCAACTGCCGGAAGGTAATGTAGAAGAAATAGAATATTTAATTTAACAAGGAACTTTCCGTATGAAATTTGCACAAAATACATAGAACTGACGGAAGGTAATGTGCTGGCCACATCAGATTTTTTAATAAATACTAGTATTTAAACCAATATTCTTTAAATCAAGTGATTTTATTTTCTGACTGACGTTGACATTTTCAAGTGTTTTAATTTGAAATTAAATTATTTTTCAATAAAAATGTCTACACTGGATGCGAAATTAACTATTTTGGGAATGATTCGAAATGCTAAAGGTATTCTGTTTGGAACATTCTCTAAATAAATTGTCTAAAGCAGTTAAATTCAATGAATGGATAAAAATCTGTCAAACTTGTCACGCTTCGGGTTGAGTAGACAAGACAAAGACTAGAAATAATACATCAGGGTCACATTTTGGTCAAACTTAAAACAGTTATTGGTTAATACATGGTTTCTGTTCATATCTAGCTGAAGAATGTCCCAATTAATTAATTAATGTTTCTAACTTATTTGGCATGAGTAACCTCTCACTCATATGGAGTTTCTGCATGGACAGAATTTATTCTTGCTTTAATTAGTTTTTGACGTCGCACTACTTCTTCATCACTAGACTCAGAGTCACTAGACCACATTATCATATTATTTATAATAATCTTTTAACACAACAACGACAGACACTGCATGAATCTGAATTAACATTAACAAAGAACCATTGAATTATATACGTAAAAGAAGATAAACACACGAACTGTCAAATAATACGACTAGTAAAATTTATATTAAAAATTTACAAGACTTTTGACACTTGTAGCTTTTCTCTAGTAAATTACTAGTCTGACAGACAACTCAATTATTTTGAGAAACAAAATACTAGTATTTTTTGTCAAATACACTAGTAAATACTAGTTCCCAACTTGTAACTAGTATTTTACACTTGTATATTTCAGAAACAAAAACTAGTAAACTTCACTAGTATTACTAGTGTAGGGACTAGTAATACTAGTCCCGTATTTTTTGAGAAACAGGCCCCTGGACTATAAGGAGGATAATCAATTTGTTTAAAACCGCAGCCACGAATCGCAGCTTGCGCAATTGCAACAGTGTGCACGGCTGCATTCTCATGCAGCAAAAACGCACGCCTCTGGTTAGTTTACCACTTCTTATTTCCCGAATATTTTGTCGCAGTTTATGCAGAAGTGCTACATATATGCCCCATTGACTGTCGTGTTACGTTATTTAAAGTCTATAGGAAGAATGCCCTCACAATGCCAAAAGTCATAGCCATCACCTTTTTTGTCGACTGGCAGGCCCTGAACTTTCTTGGCGGTGTTTCTCCTTTTCGGCTCCATTTCATCGACTTCCTTTTGAATAAAGGATCATAGTAGAGAGCCATAGTTTCATCTCCTGTGACAATTGTCTTCAACACCTCCGTTGGGTTTACATCACATAGCTTCAAAAAGTTTTGAGTACATGCAACACCCACCTTGCACTAACTTTATTCATACCTAAATGATCGTGGATGATTCGACGAATGCTTGTATCAGAAAGCCCCGTCATTTGAGATATTTCTTTCACCTTCAAGCGTCGATCGCCTAATACTAGATTTTCAATAAGAGCAATATTGTCGTCAGTCATCACGTCCGCCGTCCTTTCTGTTCTGACGTCATCTTCCAAGGATTCCTGCCCAAATCGAAACCGTTTCGACCAATCTTTTACTACAGAATAAGATGGTGAATTTTTCCCATAAACTCCATCCAGCCGATCTTTGATACATTGAGGAGAAAGGCCTTTTCGGGTAAAGAATTTGATAACAGCTCGATACTCAATTTTCGTGACTTCAGACATTGTGATAAACGAGTGACAGTTATCAGAAAAATAATTGACTTAAAATTCATTTTTGTTTTTTCCCAGGCTAATAAGACTTGAACTGACATGTTAACAACATTGATTTCCTTTAATACTTGGATCTATATCAGGCCGGAAATTTTTGGCGCTGTCCTCGTATATGAGCGTGAAACTCATGAAAATTCAGCTGGTCTACTTTTTCAAAAAATTATAAAATCTACACAAATAGTTAAAAATATGTACAAAACTCTTTCGGTTACTATAAGTATAGATTTAAAACTGTAAAAAACTATGGGTCAAATGACTGATGATAATAGATCGACCGGTATTTAAGGGTCACCTTCTAGTCCAGATTTAACTTGTACGGAGAATCTTTACTTTAGGCTCAATGGAAAACTTTATAAAAATCCAATGCCCTTGCAAAACATATGGAACAATACTCAAAGGAAAATGTGCAGGGCTTAGGCATACAATGTATAATGGAATTAAAGCTGACAAAGGCGATGTAATCCAATATTAAATGGCGGAATATTTGAATAACATTCAATTTTTGTAAGTTTAAAATCTAACAAACGAATTTTTTGACCAAAGACCAATACAGGGGTAGTTTGAAAGTTTTTGAGCTTAACAGAGAAACAAGTATTTTTTTGATGAAATTCCTTTTTATTTTTAAACATAGTCTCTTTTTAAGTCGACTCACTTTTTCTAGTGATGCTCCAACATCTTTAACATGTCAAAATAGTAGTGGGCGTCAAATATGTTTTTTGCAGCAGCAGCAGTTACAGGTTAATTTTTAGAGTATCCACGTATGAGTTTTTTGGCAACAGTTCACAAAAAAATGATTTGGTTGAACTTGAACTTGGATTGCAAACCTATCTCAATTTGTCATCCTATCCACTTAAAAACTATATTTATACAGGGTGTTAATACTAAGGCGTCGTACCCGAAAATGGTAGTTAGAACTCATTAAACAAACAACTTTTTTAGTTCCAATTTTTGATTTTGTGCCCCGGTTCATAGTTATTGGAGTTCTTTTGTTTTTCGAAAAATCATCATATCTCCCTTATTATAAAGGCTATTGAAAAAATATTCTTTCTAAATAACTTTTTGGCCCTGGAAAACATTTGCATGTGCAATAATTATTTTTAAAATTTTCCAATTGAGAAAATGACGATCGATCAAAATTTTCAAAACAAGGTTTTTTTGATAACTCCATCGATTATCGAAAGTAAAACATCTGGTGTGGCAAACACAATACCTCCCGCCATTTTTGAATTAGTGAATTTTACTCTAATTTTTATTTATTAAAATATAGTCTAATCTAATCCAAGTAACTACCTTTTTTTAAACCCCTCAACAGGATTAATTCCCAATTACAAAGTTTGTTCACATTCACACACATCCATGCCTTATTGTGATTCGAACCCATAGCCACCGGAGCTTTAATAAAATGAAGATTAAATTTTAAATACCGGGATAGAATAGAATTCACTAATCCAAAAATGGGGATTAGCTTTAACATTTTTGTGAATCGTTAATTTTTATTAATCTAAATACATACCTACATATTTACTTATGCTGGAAATTGTATTAAATTCCTTTTCTATTGTTCTATTTACTTTTTCTTTTTAAAACGTTACTAATATTATTTAGAAATGATTAGTTCTTTGATAGTGACATTTATCTGTCAGTTACATACAGTTGAATAACTGCGTTTTGTTTGTTTAGAGAGTAGGAGTGAAAGTGATACTTTGTGTGGCGGGCATTTTCAAACGCACTACTTTTCTTTTTATTTGCTAATTCTATGTAGTTTCTATGGATATTTATTTATTTTATTTCTACGCCACCGGCGTAGAAATGAAACTTCTACCTTGTGAAGTCACAAAAAATGCCATTTCTACGACGTTTGAAAAGAAACAATATTTATTCGCTTATGATTAATAAGATATTAAAAATACCTAACTATTAGTACTTGTTTATTACCACGTAGACTAAATAAGTAGGTACCTGATTTTTTAATTCACTATTTATCCTTTTTAAATTCATGTATCATACATTTTATAGTGTCGCCGAATCAGCTCCAACCAACCTCAAATAAAAATACCAGTATTAGCTGTTAGTGTCATTGCCACTGCTACCAAATATCATTCCGTCAAAGTGCATTAGTTACCATCAATGCCATCTACGATTAGCTTTGTCCAGCATCTCCCATTGATGTAACTCCTATTTTTGTGGCCATTGGATTTAAGTATGTCGGTTCCAATATAACGACCAACTAAGTGTTTAGTTGTAAAAATGCCAATATACTAGCATTAATCACGCTTGGGCGCAACTAATTGACCATTTGTCTGGCTTAAAATATAGTAGATGCTAACTTTCGTATAAGCCTTCTCGTGATCTGCTTGGTAATGGTTGTCACATGGAAATTCTTAACTAGACCAGTATGAATCGGTTTGAGTACCTGAGTTCATGTAGTATTAAGCTGCGTTCAGAGCTATCGAATTATCAATTACAATTATTACGTACAATTAATACACGCATTGTGACTTATGACGTTAATGAGAGTGTTTCACATTTTTCAAGAAGTATTTTAAATGAAAATTTATGTAATTTTTTTCTTATTAATAATTATTTTTTTTGAATAATTTGTTGTTATTTTCGTAAATAATTAAATTATATAAACAACCCCTCACTCCTGTGTCGTAGAAGCACATTCATTACGTCATTCACAGCCAATAGAAAATAGTTTTTCCATTACCATCGTTTATTTTTAATATTTAGATAAATAAACGTAGGTTTTAGTTTGTCACATGTTAATAAAAAACTTCTAATTTGACATTTGACGTTGACATTTTCATAAATGAGTAATAAAGGAATAATGGCTAATACAGACTACTCTCAAGCTAAGTCGGACAGTTTACTGAAAGCCCATAGATGGATGGTGGCTGAATCTATATCAGAAAACGATTGTTTTACTGCTGCCGAAATAAGGTGTGTTAAAGAGTTAAGGTAAAATTAAATGTAAAAACCCAACTATCAGCTATTACTTCCAGCCACAATTTTCTGTTTTTCGCATCTTTTGGCAATTTTGGCATATTTATAAATTCAATAGTAGGTTTGCTCCTAGCAGCAATTTTGCAAGAAAACACAATACGATACTGTAAATTACTTATTTTATATTGGATTTTTTATTATCTAATACGAACCAAACTAAAAAAAATTACACTTGTCAACATTGACATTAAACTTATCATAACACTTGTAACAAAACTCAAAGAATTGACACTATAAAGGGACACAGCTGGCTGCTTTATGATATTTAATTTCTTTATCATTTTTTAACTCTATATCTATTGAATGTAAAGTATAAAATGTAATCAAATTTGTGACAAGGCGAGGGTAAGAGCATTAATAGATAAATAACTTTTTATAAACTTTTCTAAATTATAGTTTCAATATTCATATTTTAACTCTGTTTATCTATTTAAGTCAAAATTCAGTTTAGAAATTCTTATGGTATTATGATAGTCACGACATTTATTTGTTTATCATTAAGTCTGGAAATTATTATATACCTATACGTGCGTGATTTTGGATGCACTAGCTTATGCATCCCGTGCCCCTAAGATAATCCTGTCCTGAAGATAGCGTTTTTTTGATAGTCGAGTTTAGTTAGTCATGGGATAAACATGTAAGAGTCGAATTTAGTTCGTCGCGTCGGGTAGACGTGTCTTGTTTTTGGACATGTAGTGTCTTTTAGTTTTGGGGCGACGCCCGCCCGCTGGGTTACAGAATGTAACTTATTAGTTAGTGTAAAATGTATTAGTTTAAATGTAAATAAAGTAATTAGTTAGTAAAACACAAGTATTTGTTCATGTCCGTAGTGTTCATCATCATCAAGTGTAAAAGTTAAGTGTATGAGTGTTCTTCCTTATCAAGGAGTCCTTCGGCAGCGAAGTGTTGGACGCCAACCAACAGAGGCGTCCACCAGTCAGAAAAAAGTAGCATCATCATCTCAGAGACCCCCCTCGTGTTACAAATTGCATAGAAACTAAAATATACTTTAATATTTATAATTACATTAAATATGAAAAAATAATATTTAACAGCGTTTTTCAAGAAAAACTGATAAAATCTTCAAATTAGGGTACTTCCGGTTGATCAATTATAACCAAAATCTTATCAGCTCTTCATATGGATGTAAAGAAGAGGAATACGCAAAAATTATAATTTTTGGAAAGGTAGTATTGGAGTTATGCGATCCGAAAGAATCGTCACACACACACACACACACACACACACACACACACACACACATACACACACACATACACACACACACACACACATACACACACACATACATACATACATACATACATACATACATACATACATACATACATACATACATACATACATACATACATACATACATACATACGTACATACATACATACATACATACATACATACATACATACATACATACATACATACATACATCTATCCATCCATACATACATCTATCTATCCATACATATATACATACATACATACGTACAGACATCGTAAAATAGTAAAATCGTATTCTGGGGACCCTAACACGTGCTTATTCATTAAAACTCTTCATCGATTTTTTTGACCAAAGACAATACCTTCCTTACCTAAAGGTGACCGCAGGTAAAAAGATACATACCTTAAGTATAAATACCTAGGTAATAATAAAGTACAAGTACACACAATAGTAATATAATTCTGTTTGTACACAAATCCTATGACGTATCCATCAACAATTACCCTGTAATTGTCTTGCTTCTGTCAATATCTCAGCAATAGCTAGATAATTACATGTAATCAAAGTCATTAGCAAATTGCGCTTGTATGCCTACCGTACATTAAACGCGGGTAATTGCCATACGAATTACTACAGATTCAATTATACCATGCGACTGTTGCTGTGCTTAAATACGTGAAGATTGCTGCGTCTACGAGATATGTAAATAAAGACATGATATGTGGGAGTAGCAGATGAGACTAATGTCATTGGCAACAAGGTGGGAAGAAAAATGGTTTGGCAAAGAACAAAGATAGTGATTATTTTGGTGAAATGATTTTTATGTACGATTAAGAGGGAGTCTTGTTTGTATTGTCCATGCCAACAATGTAAAGATAAAAATATGGTTTGAGTTTTATTGTTTTATTTCTCAAGTGAAGATGAAAATGATGAATGGGAAGAAAACAAATATTGCGGGTGGTCCTTTTCTTCACATTTTAAAATACATTGTTATTATTTCATACGAATATAATATGTAGGAGGTCAATAAATTGTTGATTAAAGATATACAGGCTGTTAAAAGAAGAGTACAATTTTGAGGGTATATAGTACTGACTACAATGAATAAGAAAAGTCTAATCTTTAAATGTTTCCGAGAAAGAGCCCATTTTGTATTAAACGCGAAAAAAAAAAAAACTGACAAAGATAGTGATCGAACATAATTTTGTCTATAGGTACGATCTATCGGTGTCAAAAATATTCCTACTAGAATAAGAATATTATTAAAGCAATAGAACGCTCCGTAGCAAATAACTGTCAAGTGCTGTCAAGTAAAAAAATAAATACAATAGAACAGTGGCAGTGGTTATGTGTTATTGTTAGTTAACAACTAAAGATAACTTTGTATGTTTATTTTGGATCTTCAAAATGTTGTTATGCAAATATTTCAGAGATTATAATTATATAAAAATATATTAAATAATAAAAACGTAAAGGAGGTATTTTTGTTGAGCACAGTCTATTCTAAACATTCACAAATGTGACAGAAATGTACGCGCGACAGTCGGCTAGTAAAATTTTGAATTTATCTCCACTCTATATATCTTCCTACCAACGCTTCCAACTCTGAAATTGGAATGATTTGTAGGAATATTTCGATTTTTTTGACGCAAAAGAACTACCATTGATGTTCTACAAGAAGAAGTAGGAAGATTTCTGACGCCAATAGAACGTACCTTCTGTCAGACTATAAAAAATCTGATGTGGCCAGCACATTACCTTCCGTCAGTTCTATGTATTTTGTACAAATTCCACACAGAAAGTTTTTTTTGCAAATGATTCCATATTTCCAGTACATTACCTTCAGTTAGTTCTATGTATTTTATACAAATTCCATACAGAAAGTTTCTTGTAAATTTCTATACATTTCCAGGAAAATTATAACTCAAACATATTATGTAAATTGCACTTTGACACTGACATTTTTGTCAATCAGAATTTTCTTAATGTCGTAGATGTTTCCATGTTTATAGTACAACTCTATATCCATTGAATATGAAGTATAAAATGTAATCAAATCGTATAGAGAATAAAATATTCTTAAATATTTATAATAACATTAATTGTGAAAAAGTGATATTTAACGGCATTTTTTCAATAAAAACTGTTAAAATCTACAAATTAGGGTACTTCCGGTCGACCAATTATAACCAAAATCTAATCAGTTCTTCATATGGATCTAAAGAAAAGAAATACGCAAAAATTATAATTTTTGGAAAGGTGGTATTGGTGTTATGTTATGTTACCTAAAGGTGACGGAAGGTAAAAAAACAATAATTGTTATTTATATTGCAAAACCGTTACTCAGAACTTTACGGGCGTGCACGGTACGTATCGAGCGAGTGAAGCGAGCTTATTATCCGTGCGAGCACGTAAATTTCGGGTAACAGTTAAGCATTGTACTATGTTTTATAATATACTGAATCGTAAATAATTTGAAAAAAAAAATTTGGAACCTACAACACAATACATTAAACTATTTGATAGAAATAGTGTTTGGAAACATAAATCTGTATGCATGTTGCTATAGTTTTAACAGCCCGTAAAAACTTTCTTTGTCACTAGAGACGATTCATTATAACGCAATAGTTATTTGTATATCAAGGCCGCGAAATCAGTCTTTAGCGTACCGAGAGAAAAATTGTCGCCGAGGCCGCTTGCGGCCGAGGCAAGACAATCTCGAGGGCGGTAAAGAATTTCGCGGACAAGGTGTACACAATATTTTTTGTGCAACCGTAAAAAATATGTGATTACAAATTTTATTAATTTTAAACAGTTTCATTGTAAATAGAAAGTTAGCGTTCAAGGTGGTTATGGGATTAACATTTGATAAACAAAACGATGCAATTCTCAAGTGTCAATATAATTGTTTACCTAATTTCGCGGCCGTTACCATAACAATGGTCACGAAATCCAATTTCGCGGCCTGTGTTGCGGCTGCGAAATGCTTATTTCGCGTCCGGTTGCACAAAAAATTATATATGAAACATTTTTCTCAATTTCTAATATTTACGAAATTATTTGAAAATTAAATACGAGGGATGCTCTGTTAATCGTTAGTAGCAGGCCATGGAAGCTCAATTGCAAAAATTAAATGTCGTATTAGTTGACATTCGTTACCCACAATTGTCAAACGTTCCATTTCCTTGTGAAACGTAGTTAATTTTGTAAGTTAAGTAGTTTTACATTTTTAATTCAGTTAAAAAATTACAGTCGGACATTAAACGTGAAAGGCACCATAGGTATTAAACGGACAATAATGCCACTGTTGACGATAGGAATTATTGTTCTTATACACCCTTTGATACCTTAATTACTATTTTTACTTATTTTGGTCAGTAGTATATGCCCTCAAAAAAATTTACCCTTTTTTTAACACCCTGTATTTACAGCAAATTTGGAGTCCGCTTAATGCAAACTTGAAGTTCTGGGTACAGATTTATATTCTCAATTTTCTCCATATTTATAGTTTTTCTAAACACTTAATTCGTTTTTCATGTAGTAATTAGATAGTGGCTTATTATAGAATACATATACATTGTATGGAAAGGGTACTGATCAAGCTATTCTTTTAATTGATAGTGTTTCATTACACACTCCATAGGAATGTATCATGTTCGTATAGCCGCATGCTGTTCTTTAATATTGTAGTTCATTAATTTATATAAAATGATGACAGTAACATTTCAGCTGTCAATTTAAAAGCAGTTAATGATAAAGACTGCATGACTGTATGTTTTGTTTGATGTTTTTATTATCGACAATGATATATAACAATAATTTTGGAATAACAGTTTTGTTTGGTAGATAAATCTTATAATAGTTACTTAACATCATAAGGACAAACATGTATGCACAGAGAGTAAAGTATCATTCAAGAATTTTGAGAGTAAGTAAACATAATATTGTTATTTAATGGAGTTTCTGAAGACATTAATAAAACTATTCAAAGATATTTAACTCTTGTTATAGTAACACAATTCTAAAGGTTTCACTAGGCGCCATGACAGGTTAGGGTACCTTTATAACCAGGGTATGGCCATGGCGTGGCTCACGTTTCGTCCGCCATTACCGGGACATCTGTTATATGTGCTGTTCTTGCGCAAAGTATTATGTATTTTCGTGGCTATTTGTTTTATTTTAATGAAAAACACATTTAATTATCATTTTAATATGTATTTAAAGTGTAAGTAATATATTTTATCTTATTTACATGTGTAGTTTGTTAAGATACCCATCACGATTACTGTCACTGAAAACAACTAAAAATTATCAATATTAAGCACAATCATTTAAATTTTTAAAAGGTAATTTAGAATATACAATTATTATGTAAATAAGAACTACAGATATTAAATTAGATGTGATAATAACAACCCATGTCATATATTATACATAACCTCTAAATGTATATCTTAATAATAATTGTGTATCTCTTAAATAAATTAATTTTTCTTACCTTTATAAATTCACAGTGTGATAATTTAATATTCTTTTATAATGTAATATCACATTTATTACAAATAAATAGGAAAATCAATTACCGACAATGGCGGTGATCTTGGTCCATGGCCATACCCTGGTTATAAAGGTACCCTATGACAGGTACGCTTAGAGCGCCGCCACCGGGTGACAATCCCACTCCAAAATGTTTTTCTTGTTTTAGCAATGAACGCTCATTACTGAACTGAGCATCCGGTAATGCCATATTGGATAAGAATTTTACTGTGCAACTACGATCCTTCGGAACCCCAATATAATTTTTATGTCTCACTAAAGTATTATGAACTGTTTATTGCTAGGATACGGTGTATATAAACATATTTATAATAACCGGGGCATTATATGAGGGCATAATAGTTCATTCCGCCCTCATTATAATCCGATCATCGTTTATGGACTTATGGACTACAACAATTAATGTATTAGTTGATTTCGACAATTAATATAGTAAAAAAAATACTTAAAATTGATTATGAAAAGAGCCTTAAAAAGCAATTTACTTTCACCACACATGTAAATAGTAAGTACGTCAAATTGCAGACTGCAATGTTTCGCATTGATTTTCGACGGATGACGGATCACAAATTTTTTTTTGGGACGATATTTATCCACGTTTGAATAGAGGGTTATGATTTTGATGTCACACGCAAGAAAGAATGCGACGATGTAGAAGTTGAGATGGAAGATACGATTACAAACAAACCACGCCATTTTCAAAGGTCTGTCTTCTGTCACTTGTGTTTTGACATTTGAGTTTTACATGTGATTCAAAGTCTTCGGAAGGCTGTGGAAACTTAAAGAATTTCACATCTGTCATATATTCTTTTTAATTATAGCGGGAGTCGCTGTTGCAAAGATCATACACTCGCTTGATACTTGGCACCATTTTACAACTGTCACCATGACAGCGATTTGTTTGTAATCTAGCAACGGAGTGAAATGAGTCACAAGTGTAGTACAAGGAAAATACCAATAGATGGAAGCCCGAAAATATACTTCTGTATAACCCTCCATTCATAAATAAAATGAACGGTATATAACGCAAATTATTTTCTTTTTAATTATAATTCATTACAATAACAATAAGGATTGATTACAACAATTAATACATTAATTGATTACAACAATTAATATAAGAAAACAGCTTTGAAAGCACAACACAGAAATCATTTTTAATTTAATTATAACACTTAAAATTGATTATGAAAAGGACCTTAAAAAGCAATTTACTTTTACCACGCATAAATAGTAAGTACGACTGCATTGATTTTTGACGGATGACGGAACACTGATTTTTTGGGGACGATATTTATCCACGTTTGAATTCATTTTTGATATTATTTACCGTCACATGTGGCACATCCAAAGCAGTACAAACTCTCTAAAATGTAATAATATTCAGAAATAAGTGCATAAGAAATATAGAACTGAGATCTGTCATGTGAAAATGAACCCCAAAATATAATACTTACATCTTCTACAGACGAGAATGGAATAATTAGGGGAACATTTATGCGTTTGTCTTCCTCAAAGTATGCAGAAGCATTCAAAATAATTTCTATCCACCGTTTCGATAAAATATCTTCCGAAACATCTAATCCACCCATTCCATCATCTCCAACGATATAGAACGTTGATGTTTTAAAAATAAATAAATGTTGATAATAAACAACACAATTAAACAACATCCTTAGCAACGCCAAAGCTTAAGCATTATTGTAATCAAAATTATGATAAACGAAACTTATTTCACATATTCTAGTGAGACAAAATATATGCTCATATTCATAAACATTCGTAAAGATTTTAACGGTTTGTTATAATTTTTATCCAGTAAAAACAGTCTCGACATTGACAGAAAAATCGAAATGTAACTTGTCAAGTTTGATTCTATTTGTCAAAAATTTTAACGAGCCAGTTTGAAACTTTATGAGTGTTTATAAATATGGGCAATAGTATGCAACACGAGCGTTACTAGATGATAATGTCTCTCGGACGACATCTATCCCAGATGTTATTCTAACGTGCAGTTGGACACAAAATGTGCAGTAGGAAAAGCAAATTGTGCAGTGGGAAAATAAAATCTGTGCAGTTATTTTTCATTTATTACGAATAAGCCAAATAAAATTTAAAAAAGCAAACTAAAAATAAGAATATAGGATTTATATACAGAATGTTTCTAAACCTGTGTCACAAATTTTAAGGGTATATAGTACTGACTAAAATGGGTAAAAAAGTTTAATCAACATAGGTCCGATCTTCAATAGTTTCCGAGATAAGGCAGTGAAAAATGAATTTTTACGGAGTTACCTCTGCTATCTCGAAAACTTTACGTCACGACGTTTATTTAAAATAAAATTAAATAATTGTACTAATTTAAATGGAATATACAAAATTTTGTTCGATCACTCTTTGTCAGTTGTTCTTCGATTTTTCGTTTTTCTCGGAAACAATTGAAGATCGGACCTATGACGATTCAGCTTTTTTTTCATTTTGGTCAGTACTATATACCCTTAAAATTTGTGACGCAGGTTTAGAAACACTCTGTAGAATCACTAAAATTGTGCCAGCTTTTCCTTCAACTTTATGTACAAACTCTTCGCCAGCCTCATCCTCATCAGTGGCATTGCCCTCAGCAAAAATACCATTGTACCATCTTTGTTGTTTGGCTTTAGGGGTTGCCTTGACTCTGTGCTCACGTTTATTTAACCATATCATTGTAGCTTGCCGGGGATCTCACTCTGACAGAGAAGACAAGCTATTCCGAGACACGATTTTTAAAGTATTGCTGGTACTTTCCACATCCACACTATGCGGTTTGGCACCCAAAATCCGCGCGAAAATTTTAGTTGCTGTAAGGAATTCTGAAGAAATAGTTAAGAAGTTAATTAACTCTGGAAGCGTTAGTTTCCGCAACTTTTCTGTTTCTTTCATCCAACTTGAATTGAGTTAAACAAAGATTTTTCCCTAAAATATTATAAACCAATTTTTTGTTCCATTTAAGCCATTCGGTATTGCAGAGAATAGGGAATAGTTCTGACCTCTGATTGGCTGAAATTGGAGACAAGTTTATCTAATGTAATTCCGTCTACTTAAAATTGGCGATGATGCGAGCGACATCTGCTGAATAGCTTAAATGGAACAGAATAAACAGCGATTTATTTCCTATATGTGCAGTGGAAAAAAATCCTTAGAATAACCCCTGATCTATCCCTCGGGCCAAAGGCCCTCGGAGTAGATCCTCGTTTCCCTCCTGGCATTATCATCATCGTAACGCCCTTGGTACCAGTGCTGTCAAGAACCGGAAAAATTTAGAACCGGGTACCCGGTTCCAAAACTATTCGGGTACCCGGGTACCCGGTTCCTGGAACCGATCTTCGGTTCCGAGTAGTGGAACCGATTTTCGGTTCCGGTTCCGGGTAATGGAACCGATCTTCGGTTCCGGTTCCGAGTAGTGGAACCGATCTTCGGTTCCGGTTCTGGGTAGTGGAACCGATCTTCGGTTCCGAGTAGTGGAATCGATCTTCGGTTCCAGTTCCGGGCAGTGAAATCGAACTTCGGATCCGAGGTATGAAATAATCAATTATAATTTTAAATTAGCCTCGTCTTTCTTGAGAAATAAACATATTTTCTGAGAAAAATTATTGAATAATATTAAAAAAAATTATATGTAATTTAATTGAAAATATCTGTAATAGTGTGTAAATATTATTACACCAAAGGCAAGAGGATGCTAAAAATAAAAATGTAACCACATAATATAGTAAATAAATGCAGATTTCAGTTTCATATTATATTTTCAATTTTCATTCAATATGGTTTATTTCAATAACTTGACCTTGAGTTATATTTTCAAATAACGGTACCTACGTAATGACAATAGCGGCCATAAAATTTAAGGGATAAAGCAATAGATATTTCCAAGAATTTCACTTATACCTACTTATACATTCTGTTTTAATCTTTACATTTTGATCTCTCAGTTATGTAATATAAATGAATATTTCTTATTTTCTGGATTTCATAACACCATTTAATAAATTCCGAAGTGAAAATAGCGTGCCTCATATTTGTAAAAAAATTTGGTTATTATTTTAAAATGCCTAATTGAATTAACTATAAGATTAAAAGAAACCGAAAGGGGCTACAAAGCACAAAACCTATAGAAATTTAAACAAAGACACCAGTCGTGCAGTCGGGGAAAAAGTACCTGGTTTTTGCACGTGTTCTTCAGAGAATTGCATTATATCAGTTTATAAGAATATCTGATACCAACTTTCCTAAATTGTTTACCTGTTCCTATTTAATAATTTAAAAAAAATATCTTTCAAAATAATTAACTTATTCATCATAACATATTGATTCATAATACGTAAATCAAATTCACGGATTGTAATGTATATTTTATTAGCTTCATAATCGAGATTCATCCTTTTTCGGTCCCAGAACCGGGAACCGATACGTTTCGGTTCCAGAACCTAGAACCGTTGAGATTCGATTCCAGAACCGAGAACCGATGAGATTCGAATCTAGAACCGACAACCGATGAGATTCGATTCGAGAACCGATGAGATTCGATTCCAGAACCGAGAACCGATGAGTTTCGATTCCAGAACCGAGAACCGATAAGATTCGATTCCAGAACCGAGAACCGATGAGATTCGATTTCAGAACCGAGAACCGGGTAGTTTCGGTTCTAGGACCGAGAACCGGGTAGTATCGATTCCAGAACCGGGTAGTTTCGGTTCCAGAACTGAGAACCGGGTAGATTCGGACTCGGAACCGAGAACCGGGTAATTACACATTGAAATAACCGGGTACCCGGGTAATTTTGGAACCGGAACCGAACCGAACCGGAACCGGTTCCCACCACTACTTGGTACATAAAATACTATTGTTCATATGATTTCTGCACAAGCTATACATAATGTCTATTTGATATTAAGAATCTGTCGATTTGTTTGATGAATAAATGCATATATCTACATCACTTCGCTAATTGTAGATTGCTTTACGAGAATGCAAATTGCCAATTTGTACCATTTAATTGCAAATAAAATCATTGCAACTGCAAACTACATCACAGTCTGCAAGTAAGCTAAAAGTCTAATATATACAATTTAATATACAAACGCACTTGCTTTCTGATTGTGATACAATTAGAAATAAATTAACATTTATTTCTCTCATCACAAATTGCTATCAACTTTTCCAGAAACGGAAACTTGTCAGCAGTCGCTAGCAATTACAATCTATCTCTCTCTATAATACATTAACTTGCTATCTTTTCTCCTTGTCTTTTGGCTTGAGCATGGTCAGCCTGATGGCGCACGGCCGAGTGAGTGCGATTTCTTCAAGAGCTTTTACACATCGCGAAGCGGACGGTAGAAACCTAGAGACTTTACACTGGACTGCACCCGACGAAAACAAGGATTAGAGGGAGAAATATGTGAAGGATGGAAAGCTGAGTGGGTTGGTATTGGTTAGCGAGCCGAGCGGGAATTATTCAGTGGAAAGATGGATAGAGAAATGGAGTTTGTGTTTAATGTGGAGATATATTTACAGAAACTACGATGTTTGATAAAAAGTAACGAGAATTTTTTTTAAATTTTGCGCGTTATTTGTTTTAATGTTGAGCTCATTCTTTTGTCATGTTGGTAAGCGTATGCTAGAATCTAGAATAATTATTGAGAATAGGCGATGTGCACATTTTGAACGTCAGCGCCTCTAACGGCTACATTGGCATTTTTGATTACCGAATCAATTTTGCCATTTCGAGAAAGTGATACAATTTACAATTTTATTTTGAGTTGTTGCTATTGTATATGAATATTATGCGTCATAGTATATTGAAATGAATAAAGACAATATTTAAAATACTATATATGTGATGTGACTAATTCAAAAAAGTCAAAATACCAGCGAAGATACTGTGTCAGAAAATATAATTTTTCTCATAATATGTGTGATTTCTTTAAACCATTTTATCATATTTAAATTTATAATATTAGTTAAATGTTACAAGATGCACAATACATGGAAATTAAGATTAAAAAGTTGGAAAACTTGAATGATTGGAAAGAAGAAATTTTCTACATATCACGATATCAGTGGATGATGTTAGCAAGAAAATACACGGAATGTACGAACCATGTGAATTTCTATCTTTAACATTAATATTACATTTACAAAATCTATAATAAATAGACAAATGTGGGGTCTGTGGTCGCGTGCCTGAGTGTCTGGTCGCGAATCTGGGGAACCGGGTTCGATCCCAACCGACGCCAAATATTTCCAATTTTAAATGGCACAAAATTGACCCCTGTAGTGCACTCTCTACACCAGCAATGAGTGCCCGTGAGGTGACGTCTGGTAAACGCCCGCACGGTATAAATATGTCATCATCATTACCGATATCTGCGAACAAAGCAGATTGGCACATCCATCAATGGGTAATATGCCGTGATGATATATTTATTTATTTATTTATTTAATAGACAAATTATGTCAAAAATAGACTTCTATTTCATACAACTGCAAGTATTATACAATTTTTAAGACAATTTTCTGCTTCTTGTATTATATCTTGTTCAAAAATTAACTTTTACAATAAGAAAATGTGTATACCTAAAAGAATTTTTCATGTTAGTAGAAGATATCTGTTGAAAAGTTATTTTCTTAAGCATCTACTCCTCATATAATCTTCTAGAAAATTTATAAAATTTGATACTTCAATCGGTAATTTTGTAAGAATTATTATAATAATTGTATACATCCCCCACTGTACATAATATTTAAAGTCCTACCATTCGCATTCATTGCAAATATTTTATAAAATAGAAATTGCAACATTATTCTGACATAAAACATAACCTTGCTATGTTTCAATGAGAAATCATTTTGTCATTTTTATCCGCTGTCTGCGCTGACTATTTTTGTGCACGCCGCCTATAGAGGTACGTTGTTCATAGTTTATTTTAAATATAACAATAAAAAAATAATAAAATAATCAAGAATTGCAGCATCAATCTCTTCTTCAGACGAAAAGCTTCCAACTCCGAATATGGCGAGAGCAGGGCCGTAACTAGCTATTCTTGCGCCTGGGGCGGAACATAAAATTGCGCCCCTTCCCCTTTATTTTTAGCAAATTATTATTTAAAAAATATAACTACATAAAAAGGTAATTTCGGCTCAAAAATTATCCTCTTTTGACCAGCATAACGATTTGTGTCTGTTCAAGAATTAGTTCCATATATTCTCTCGTCTTAGTTCCATATTCTCTCGTCTCGGCGAATGGACTATATAGTTTTAGTATTAATTAACAGTATTTAATGTATATTTCAATTACAATAATTATAAAAAACAAAATAAAAACAACATTATGTCTGACGCATATCAATTGGACCATAACTGGAACGCAGAATTGTAATTAAGTGTTTATATCTTGATCAACACAAAGATGCGTTTTTTTCTTCAAATATATTATTGATTTTACATTAAGAAATCAATTAAAATTATTGTTAACATGTCAATGCAGTACGATTGTTAAAAAAGTAGGTTCGCGGAAAGTTTTTATCCTTTAATATACGAAATTCTATTATTATTGCGCATAAACTGGGCTTTCTGGACAAAAAATTGTAAAAAAGAACTTAAGAATTCGTCAGGAACGACGAGAAACTTAATTTTGCAGTTCAAAAATACCGGAAATATTGAGACAAACGTTAAAATTGGGCGTTTTTCGATGATTGCGAAAAGGGATGACCGTGCTCTACGGGCATTTATTATAGAAGATCGCCGAGTATCTATCCCAGATTTGCCTGTCCAATGGGGAAATATGATTGGCAGATCGATCTTTAAAGACACTTGTCGGAGAAGTATGAAAAATCTGAGATATGGGTTCTACAAGGTAGTAAAATAAATCATCATAATACAATCCAAACATGTAATTTTTTCATCTAAGCGATGGAAAAATATCGACTCGCATGCCCGATGTTTAATGTTTATCATTGATTTTATCATTGAATATTATGACCACATAGTTGAGCTTTTCATTTTAAATTGATTCGCCATTTCCGAAAAGTATGCCGAGAATAATTTTTAATGTTTTTCTCATCACACCAATGAAGAAATCTCTTATACGCCGCTTCATAGAACTTGCTAGACTTAGTTGGGAACAATTTATCAATAGCAGCCTTCTCTAATTCCACAACTTCAGGAGGTGTACATTTTAATTTCACACAAAGAGGATATAAAATTATACAATTCTTTTCAAACGTCAAAACGTAAAAGTGTGAAAATTTTCACTTGAATGTTTATAACAAAAAATGAACACATACGAAAGTATCCATAGCAACAGAGCAATTGAAATCCGCAAACGTACCTACTTCACGGAAAAAGTTTTTAATAACGTCAAGTTTTAAATTATTTTATTTAAATATGTGCGTTTGAAAAAAAAATATAATGTGTCATCCGGAGTAAAAGTGTCTTTGTGTGCCTCGCATGCAATTGTCCGACTCGCTTCGCTCGTCGTGCAAACTTCCATGCTCGCCACACAAAGTATCACTTTTACTCCTAATAACACAATATACTATTCCTGCTTCATTCATTAAATAGTTTATTGTATAATAATATATGTTTTAATTTTTTTTAATATATTATCTTTGACGCGGAACTACCACGAAACGTAGATTGTTAGAATGCAATACGATCGATAAAGACAGAGGTACGGGAGCGAGGGATTTGTATCGTGTAACATTTCGACCGAGTGGGATTCGACGGCGTGGAAATATTTGAATTTTTGTAGAACGGAAAAAGTGGTGGGGGTACATTTCGACCGCTGGGATTTCGACCGCGTGGAATTTCGATCGAGTGGAATTTCGACCGCGTGGGATTTCGACCGCGTGAAATTCAACCGTGCGGGATGCTTCGCTCGTGGTTTACCACACCGCGGGAGTCAAAGAAAGCAGTCAGCATCACTTTGACGTGCGTATGTTTTTAAACCGGTTGTACCACTCCTTAATCTGTGTGATGCACATAACATCGTCACCGAAAGCCGTCTGAATCTTCCGAATGGTTCCGCCTGGCTGTCGCCCAGTTTCGGGCAAAATTTGATGCAATAGCGTTGCTCCAGTCGTTCCGTCATTATACAAATTCTTGTTTATTAAACAAGTATTGTTTAATATGTAAGTATTGCTTAGTATAAAGTACATCAGAATACCATCCATACTACCATACTTGTTTCTTGCTTAACAAAAAATTATTGTTTCATAAGCAATAAACAAGTGATATCAGAATAATGGGTGTATTCTAAAGACATTCCGTTATTTATAAACGGACCGTTAAAATTAAGATATCCGTTAACTAGATTTTGCTATTCTAAAGACACTATCCGTAAATAATATAAACGGAGATTCGTTTATGTTATCCGTTTATAAATAAAATTTAAACGGAGAATGATTCATAGCCGTTAATTGTAAACGGACGACATTTAATAAATAAATATTTAGATATTTTTAAATTTTATGCAGAGAATGGCGTTATCATCCTTTACTGTTTGCTCCGACCCTTGGATTCATAAAATGTAATTGAAAGCATAGGCGTGCGCACGATGGGTGCCATGGGTGCTACGGCACCCCCTAATATATTAATACGAGGGTTGTTCTATTTCCACTGAGCCTATCTAGCAGGCTATGATATTTTCAAACATTTTTTTTTTACTTTTTAATCTAGTTGTTTACAACGTTAATATAATGACGGTTGTTAAATATAATTGAATGTTGTTTAAATACATAATTTTTAAGTAATCCTTTCCACAAGAAATCATTGAATTGAGCAAAGAGCATTATTGAGCTGTTCAATTTCAGGGTGGCCGACTTTCCTTAAATGACAGTTTTCGAGTTCCTAAACCAAAAACAGCAGTTACCGAAAAGAATATTGGTCTTGTTCAGAACATGATTAAAGAGGACCGGCATGTTACTGTCAAGAATATTCAAGCAACTTTAAAGATTGGTGTGAAAGCAAATGAAACCATTTTAGACCAACATTTGATGGTACGTAAGCTTTGTTCTCGTTGGATTCACCTCAATTTGATTCCAATCAAAAAGACAACCGTTTGAGATCTACACTAGATCGCTTTGACAATGGATCGTTTCATTTGGTGTACAACATCATTAGAGATGGCGAAACATAGGTATACTGCTATAATCTCGAAAAAAAGCAACAGTCCGCAGTTTGGGTCTTTGAGAATGAGTCACCTCTAACAAAAGTTATTCGCGAAAAAAGCCAAAACAAAAAGATGGTTGCTACATTTTTTTGAATTATTGGACATGTTTGCACTGTATCACTGGAGGATCGTCGTACTGTTAATGTTGAATGGTACACTACCGTGTGTTTGCCTCAAGTTCTCCAAAAGTTCGCGAAAAATGTCAACGGGGAAGGATTATCTTGCATCAAGACAACGCTCGACCGCACACTGCTGCTCGAACGACTATTTATTTGAATGCCCAAAACATAGAAATAATGGGTCATTCGCCGTATAGTCCAGACCTGGCACCTAATGATTTCTTTTTATTTCCACGTGTAAAGGGTAAGTTATGGGGTTTACGTTTTACATCGGCCGAAGAAGCTGTTGACGCATTTAAAAATAAACAAACGCGGGAAGATTGGAGAAAATACTTTAGAGAATGGTTTTCACGGATGGAAAAATGAATTGATTGTAGAGGGGAATGCCTTAAAAAATTATAAATAAATGTGTTTTGCAAGTAAATTGTGTATTACTTTACTAGGCTCAGCGGAAAAAGAACAGCCCTCGTAATATTAAAAATATTAAGTTTTTATATTATTATTTTGTTCATGTTGCTATAATATATATTTTATTTGTTAGTTTTTCTCGATATTTTGAAGTAATAATGGTAAAATAAATGACTCCAATTATATTTATTACTTTTTATGTTTTGCGTTCATAATGAAGTCATTACGATACGCATTACGATATGCAATTTTTTTTGTTTTAGACGGTTGGTACTAGCTGACGTTTCTTTAACCCATTTTTACCTAATTTATTTTTAGTTAATTGACAATTCATTTTAATAATATAATGTCGAAATTATTATTATTTTTTATTTAGGGAAGATTATTTACATGAAAATGTACGAATGGTTACAAATATAATCACAAATTGAGTAAGTAAATGTTATTGTAGAAGGCGCAAAATATAAAAAATAGTATAAAGAACTCATTTTATAAGACTTTCTTTCGCACTTGTCAATTAGAATTAAATTTTGACGCGTGCGAAAAAAACATGTCTTATAAAACACGTTCTTTAATATACTATTATTTATAATAATAATTATACATATTCATTTTGGCACCCACAAAAGTAAAGTTCTGCGCACGCCTATGATTGAAAGGAAAGTACAAATAAATAATTTTTATAACAAAATAATAGTCGTCGTACATAACCTATAAAAAATCGGTTCGATGAAAGATTTCAACAATACAAAAATTATCGAATTCTCGTTCTCAAAAAAATTAAAAATGCTTTCTCTAATGAAACGAGCAGATATTTTACTCTACATGGCAAATCTTGTACTTTACCTAATATTTTAAAAATATTCGAGTATTTTCAGGACTGCATGTAATCTTCGAGGGCCCAAGACACAAATGTTCTATTGGTGCCTTTATTTATAATTATTGATTACAATAAAGGATATTTTTATCGCAACAAAGAATATTTTGATTACAACAATGGATATTTTGATTATATTCGAATAATACTGATTAGATGAATGAATCTAATGAAGAAAATTTCATTAATATTTGTGAAGAATTAAGAATCAAGCTCATAATGTGTGTTTTATAATTTGTGTAGTTTTTAAAGTGCATGCGCTTATATTTAATTGTGGCCCCGCGTATGTTCATTTTCTCGATACTGTAGATTAGCTTGGTGGTGTGTATAATTTCAAGATAAATGTTGGGGTTGGGTGTTGGGGATCTTCTTCATTATTGCTTTAGCTGCGCCCGTTTATTAGATTTTAATATGTCTCGGTTGGATTATCCCCCTCACACGGTCCTGTATAAACTGCCCTTCACCTTGTTCATGTTTCCCTGAGCAGGATAAATTCCCAGAGGTCCCGAGGATGGTTTTACTCTGCCGACTGCCGCAGTGTGACATTTACAAAATGTAACATAAAAATAATTACCTTGTCTTCTACCCGCGGAATGAAGAGATTATTTCGTTGTTACCATAGCACCACAACATGGCAGTGCGAAGATGATTAATTGTAAATAAACGCCGTCCCATGTATTATGAAGTAGGTAACTTGGGTAGTTTACATTTCAAATGTTAAATTGTTATATGCATTTAAAATTACCTTAGTTGCTACTACATTCTCTATAACCACTTTGTACCTGCGAGTAGATTCGTAGACATGTTAATTTCAGACATAACTATTTTATTAGGAGTATTGTAACCTTTTGAAACTGAAGGTAAGAGAGGTGTTAGTGATGCACGAAGAGGCGAGAGTACTCTCGCATCTCGTCTCGTTGCAATATGCGAGACGAGAACGAGAGTGAGATTGCAGTTTAAAATTTGAGGACAGATCGATATAACAACTGCGAGAAGCGAGAAATCTCGCGAGATTCTCGCGAGTCTCGCAATAAAAAGTATTTGTAACTTTAAAGCTTTGATTCATAAATTCAATGTAAAATGCACCGTAAAAAGAATGGAGTCTATATAGAGTCGATTGATATCGGTCCCAGAGTGAGGAAATTCAAAATAAAGACAAAATCCTAATTCATCCCAGTTAAAACCACGGTTAATTAAAGTCTTGCCGTCCCTGAAAAGTAAAGGATGTTATATTAAGCGTCGATGGGAGCCAACACGGAGCGAATCGGAGTGATAGATTGCCGGCGTGTTCCCAGTGTAGTGGTTTATGATTAAATCTTACTTAAATAGTGGCATATATTCAGGGGCGTACTCAGGTTATTGTTTTAGGGGCGGTCCGGCTGACCAGCCAAGAATAAAAGTCCGCTTTAGTGCTATTTTTTTTAATTCGCGCCTAGGCTTAATTTTTGGTGAAAGGTAAAGTAAGATTTGGTGGTTTTTTATTTTTTATTTATACTCTATTTACCAGCTTTCCATATATATTTGTTGTTTTTATATAATTCTTGTTAAATTTTAGAAGCCGTCCTGAACTACTGGACCGCCCCCCTGCGCGCGCCCCTGTATATATTTAATAATAAAGTGCAGGTAGCTGTTAATATATCATGAATTGTAGAATTATACAAATACCAACAATCAAGAAGAGACAAATTTAACAAATTATTTACAACAATGGGCATTATCATCTAGTAACGCTCATGGTGCATACAAGATTTTGTCTCACTAGAATATGTGAAATAAGTTTTCATTTATAATAATTTTAATTACAATACTGCTTAAGCTTAATAATAAACATCAACGTTTTATATCGTTGGGGATGATGGAATGGTTGAATTTGGTGTTTCGGAAGATATTTTATGGAAACGGTGGAAAGAACTTATTTTAAATGCTTCTGCATACTTTGAGAAAGAGAAACGCATTTTGAGATTCGTTTTCACATGACAGATCTTAGTTCTTCATTTCTTAAGCAATTATTATTATATGGGGTTTTGTGGCCGTGTGCCTGAGTGTCTGGTCACGAATCTGGGGAACCGGGTTCGATCCCCACCGACGCCAAATATTTCGAATTTTAAATGGCACAAAATTGACCCCTGTGGTGCACTCTCCACGCCAGCAACGAGTGCCCGTGAGGTGACGCCTGGTAAACGCCCGCACGGTACAAATATGTCATCATCATTACCGATATCTGCGAATAGAGCAGACTGGCACACTCAGCAATGGGTAATATGCCGTGATATATTTATTTATTTACTTATTTTATTATTTCTGAATATTATTACATTTTAGAGGGTCTGTACTGCTTTGTATATGTCACATGTTACGGTAAATATCAAAAATGATTTCAAACCTGGAAAAATATCGTCCCCAAAAAAATTAGTGATCCGTCATCCGTGAAAAACCAATGCGAAACATTGCAGTCTGCAATTCGACGTACTTACTATTTATATGTGTGGTGAAAGTAAATTGCTTTTTAAGGCCCTTTTGCATAATCAGGCCCGGATTAGCATTTCTTTACGCCCTAGGCCAAAATTCATGACTGATTTCATTAAATTCTTGTTCTTTATCGGTGCCTTTATGAGTTCATAAACGCACTGAAAACATGTTAAGAAGATCTATAAACGTACTGTTTTTAGAGTTTTTCGTTTTCTAGAGGTGGTATGACTTACTGCTTTTAAAACTGATACATAAATGACATAACAACATCAAATTGCTGACAGTCAACAAAGAATTTTCATCTCTGAAGTTCAATTTGTTAGAGGGAAGTGCTGCCAATGTAACTGATTTTACAAGCCGCAATTATTAAAAACCTAATAGAATTATAAAATTACCCCAATAGAAAAAAATCTGATGTGGCCAGCACATTACCTTCCGTCAGTTCTATGTATTTTGTATAAATGTCATACAGAAAGTTCCTTGAAAAAGATTATATTTCTTGTACATTACCTTAAGGCAGTTGTATGTATTTTAAACAAATTCCAAACAGAAAGTTTCTAACAAAAGATCCTATATTTCCAGTAAAATTATAACATAAACATACTGTCAACTGCACTTGACACTGACACCTTTCAATCAGAATTTTCTATTTTCTTAATATAGCAGCTGTTTCCAGAGTTATAGCAAAGCTGACTAATATACATGATATATAATGTCTTTATAATTTTTTAACTCTGTGTCCATTTAATATGAAGTATAAAATGCATTTAAATTGTATAGAGAATAAATAATTAATAACATTAACTGTGAAAAAATGATATTTAACATCGTTTTTTCAAGAAAAACTGTTAAAATCTTCAAATGTGGTTACTTCCGGTTGACCAATTATAACCAAAATCTAATCAGCACTTCACATGGCTGTAACGAAGAGGAATACGAAAGAATTATAATTTTTGGAATTGTAGTATTAGTTATCGCATTAGAAAATTTTGTCACACACAGACACACACACACACACACACACACATACATACATATACACACACACACACATACAGACATCATCGTAAAAATAGTAAAATCGTATTCTAGGGACCCTAGAACGTGCTTATTCATCAAAAACTCACTACCGAATTTTTTGACCAAAGACAATACCTTCCTTACCTAAAGGTGACGGAAGGTAAAAATATATAAAAACATGTTTCATAAGAACTGTCACCACGAAGCGGCTCGTTTTCCAAAGTTGGACTCGTGGGTTAACAAATTGCCTTATGAAATCTGTTTTCAGTATACCTACTATCAATCATCAAAGATACATTTACCATCTTTTTAGAAATAGTTAAAGATTACCACTTTTATTTTGCTTCTCTATCTCTCAAATGAAACGCATGTAAACAATAATTTTGGACTTATTAGATGCAGTTTTTAATTCTGAACAGTTTTACATTCATGAATATTTTACCATTGTATTTGCTAAGATTCATAAGTAGACACCCGGTATATAAATATTAGAATTATTTAAAATTGTCGACAACTGCCATAGCTCAACAGGATTTACCAATCACTCTACTATACTGATTTTGTATAATTAAAGCAAATGTGACTGTTTACGTCATCTAGTAGAGCTTGTGCCAAATGTCATGAGCTATGAAATGCGCAGATCAAGAAGAGAGACAGCTAGAGAAAGGTCAGGCAATAGGAAAGAGAGAGAACGAGAAAGATATTTTTCCTTTCTGCGCAACAGCTCTTGAGATTTGGTACAGTTATAAAACTGCAGGTACTTCTCTCTTTCCGTTTTCTCATTTATCCAACTATTCGTGCTTGCGCCCTAGGCCATGGCCTAGGTTGGCCTTATGGGTAATCCGGGCCTGTACATAATCAATTTTAAGTGTTATAATTATATTAAAAACGATTACTGTGTTGTGCTTTAAAAGCTGTTTTCTTATTATATTAATTGTTGTAATCAATTAATGTATTAATTGTTATAATCAATCCTTATTATTATTATTATTATTGTAATGAATTATAATTAAAAAGAAAATAATGTTCATTATATACCGTTCATTTTATTTCTAATTTAAAGTCCATAAACGTTGATCTGGTTATAATGAGGGCAGAATGAACTATTATGCCCTTGTATAATGCCCCGGTTGTTATAGATATGTTTATACACACCGTATCCTAGCAATAAACAGTTCATAATACATTAGTGAGACATAAAAGTATCTTTAAATTTATTACCATTATTTTAAAGTAAACAAGACTCTACTTTAGTTGTATATCAACTAATCCGAACAAATTCAACTCGCACATAAATAATACATAAACTAGTGTATGCTTATTCCACTCGGGAGTAGCGCTACATTTTTCGTAAATGCAATTTCGGCGTTATCTAGCCGTAGCAAGCATACTCGCAGCACAGTACAGCACACAGCACAGCGCAGTGAAATGACAATGATTCTCCATTCTCTCGCTGTTGTATACACATTTTTATCTCCCGCTACAAATTGAAATAACTCCGTGCGAAATCTCGCCGCGGTAAAATTGCATCCATAAACACTGTTGCCAACCGCCAAACTGAAACGGGTCGGGAAATTGCCACTGGCGGAGCCACAGAGAGGAAAATGGGACAATACTACATATTTTCAGTGGGTTTTATGACCATCAGTGTACACATATGTTCGTTTTTATTCGGAATTTGTTAACCAGAGAAGAGAATGGAATTTTATAAACGTATGAGATTATTTGTACGAGTGAAGTGTTTCGGAATGAGGTCCTCAGGGGCGCGCTGTCACAGGGTGCGATGTGTGCGTCGCACACGGGCGACACTTGGTTAGGGGCGACACGGCGAGCAAAATTGTAATAAGACATAAGTTTTTAAATTTAATATGCCCGTTTTTCGAGGCTCACTATAAGAGATACGAAGTCGATTAAATTACGGCAACGTTGCCCCATTAGTAGACTATTTTAAAGAAGTTTTTGTTTTTCCCGAAAAATGCATATACAAATGGTTACTGTACAAAACTCCAAATGGCGTGATTTAGTCCCTCGTTTAATACTTGAAACGTCGAAGAGACATGTCTAAACATTCGGGACCGTTGTTAAAAATTCAAATCCCGACACGAACGCGGGACCGTTGTTGAATAGCTTACTAAGGTTGCTTTTATATTACTCTAAAGAGAACAACAATAACCTCAGCTAACGCATAATACTTGACCCGCGTTTTCCAAGCCTGAGTTTGGGCGTTAGGTTGGGTAATGTTGGGGTATATTTAAAGAAATTGCGAAAACCATGTCAATTTGAGATCTTTTTGAACACGGTCCCGCCTTCGGTACTCTAGCCACTTCCTTTTATATTCACAAATAACTTCCAAATATGAAATTATATGGAATTTTGGTTTGGACGTTTTTTTATCACTATTAGATTTCAAGTAATGAAGTCCAATTTATAATTCCCATAGTTGCAAAATTATACCATTGAAAGAGAGTTTATTTTAGCTTTCCAACGATGTATCTATGTTTCAAGCAGAAAATGCAATAATTATTAATTTTATATATATATATAAAAACAATAATCGTGGTTTATTTAAAACATATGGTCACTATGAAAAAGTACACAGGCTGTTCAAGTTAACGTGTTCACATAATTGTTGACCAATTAGAAGGTCATTTTAGTGGTGTCGTTGCTTGAGAAAAAAATCCGTGGGTCACTAGATATAGACAAAAATGTAAATTTTACAGTTTCTTTGTGGCCACTTTGTTATGTTCTTTCGAATGGCGATGCTTATTTTTTATAATTATTGAATTTTTGGGGTGAAGGGGGAAGGGGCGTCAAGATGAGCATTGGCACACGGGCGACACAATGGTACGGCGCGCCCCTGGAGGTCCTCCACACAGTGGCGTATCTAGGGTGGGGCAAACAGGGCAGGTGCCCTGGGCGCCAGAACCAAGGGGGCGCCGCTTGGAGCCCTTGGTATCCATATGTAACTTGGGTGCCAGAATTTGAAGTGTAAAAACTGTTGATTACTGTGCGTATTGACATTTTTCGGAACTATTGATGCTCTCTATTTGCTTTTTCATCGTCTACTCAACGCTGGAAAATACTCAAAAACGCTGTGCCCATAGTTATTAAATCTGGGTCTAAAACATGATGGAGTGCAAAAGCCCATAAATAAATAACTATCTTGATGGCATACTCTAAGTTTTCGAGACTATAATGGATGATGCAAATGAAACGAGTGAAACAAAAAGTGATGCTAAGCAATTGTACAACCGTATGTTGACACTCGAGTTTCTGACTCTACTTGGATTTTGGACGAGAGTACTCATTCCTATTGATATACAGCCGTATTCATAGTAACTGAGATAGACCCGGTTTAAACTAGGTCTAAGTAGACTAGGTTTAAACTAGGTCTAACTTAGACCACCCTGGACTTATTCATAGTAAATTTTAGACCCAGTTTAAACCTAGTCTACGTAGACCGAGTTTAGCTCTTGTATCCATCTGGACATGGTCTGCGATGAATATGAAGTAAGCTTCAGACATAAGCATGTATTCATATGTACGAGTATACATGAGGAAAAATGGGATGAAAAAAATTTATAAATTAAAATATGAATAAAATTGTTCGAGGCTAACGGTGGTGCTGGTTTTGACGATACATCAGAACTTTTATTTGGGTATGAAACTGGTTGCAATTTACAGGAAACGTATGAAACTAAAAATCATGTATTTATACTCCAAATTTGTCTAACACATTAATTATTATATAAAAATATCTGATAACTACATGTGAGGTTTGAAGTGTTTTCGTTTCCGGGCCTATTGTGATTTTGTCTAAATATGCTTCGTTACATATAGCATTATTTAATTCAGTATTATCTGTATCCGAATCTCTGTCTCTCATTCATTTTCTAAAATTAAATACAAATTTCAATTATGTATATCAAATTTGCAGATATGATAAAAGTACCTTTAACATTGACAACTGATCTTTTCTTCAACTTCTACATCATTTATGTTGCACAAATATCTTGAATATCCTCAATTTTATTCATTTAATATCAAAATTGTCAATTTGACAATTAATAAATATTTATTGTCTTACGAATGCATTTTTTTTAAAGCACACTATATATTCGTTACAATGACAGGACTTAGACCTAGTTTAAACTAGGGGTACGCTCGGTCTAAATTTTAGACTAGGTTTAAACTAAATCTAAGTCAACCGTTACTATGAATAAGGAAAAACCTTAGACCTAAGATAGACCTGGTTTAAACCACGTCAGAATTACTATGAATACGGCTGTTAGAGTTCAGAAAAAAATGCAAGATATAAATATGAACTTTCATGATGCCGCCTTAGATTGGAAAGGTTTAAGAGATTATTTTCGCAATGAAAGAGAAACTTTGGTGACAAGCTCTGGAAATTGGACTTAGTGTGTGTCAAAACTGGGATGTTAAAACTGAATCTTAGTATAGCCATACAAATAATGTTAACTATTGCAGTTTCCATCGCTAGCTGTGAAAGATCTTTCAGCAAATTAAAACTGATCTTAAATTATCTGAGAGCCTTCATGGGTCAAGATCGACTAAGTCCTTCTACCAGTATTCGTAGAATATCTCATACAACGGGAATTCCTCAAACCAACGTACGGAGAATTCTGCACCATTATGATGGGCTTTCCCTATTATTTACGAAAAGTCGAAGGATGGCTGTATGTTTGGAAAATGGCGGTTCTCATTTTGAGCAGTTGCTGTAATTTTGTGTTAATTAGCTATCCATTGATGCATAAATTTTCTTTTATCATTTTTTTAAAAATTCCTTCGATATCTCCAAAACAAAGACGGATTCACCTATAGTTCATATAACATTTTTTGATCGTAATGGCCCCCGGAATATATGGTACAAGTTTTTTCGGTCGAGTCGCAGAACACCCGTATATTGATAGTTATTTTGTTATTGTGCTGATTCATTCAGGGTTGAAGTTACTTAAGAATATATATGGATATTCTTAAGTAATTTCAACAACAATACAAATGCCACATATCTCGCTACACTAAAGCAAGAAAGAAGTAATCTTGATTTTACATTGTTGACATGGGGCGCAATTACGACCCTTGCCCTCGGCACCATTTCACTTAGGTACGCCACTGCCTCCACAATAGTAACAAATTAGATTATGTCCACTTATATTAAAACCAAGAAGTATAATAAGAAACATATTAACATAAAAAATCAACATTAAATATTGTTAAATTCCGCTCATTATAAATAACATAATGAGGTAAAAAAAACATAATTTAATTTATAAAAACTTACACAGTTATTATTTAGTCTATATTTTAAAAAAATTGCATTTTTGATTAGTAACAAGTGTTATTGTGTTTTACAAGTTTTGTTTACGTTTGTTATTTTTATGTGCATACTTAAATCGATAAGTTTATTATGCAGTTGCTGCAAATTAAAATGCACTGATACTGTTACATATTGAAGTTTTGTTACAATGATTCTAAATAAGATACATGGTTCATATTTTTTATAATTTTATTTTAAATATGTTCAGAGTAGTTCCTTCAACCTTCAATATTAATACACTTCACATTCTTTCCTTCCACTTTTTATAAGCTCCCAACCAATCTTATTTTGGAATGCTTGAATTTCTGGGAGATTTAAAATTGTCAAAGCTGTCCAATTTTTTTCCTCCCGCTACCCTTGGTAAGGGATGTATAGGGATCGTGCTAAAAATCGCATATCGCGATTTTGGTAAATGACCACGTTTTATGGTCCCTACAATCCAATTTTAACATTTTCACGATGATGTCTGTGTGTATGTGTGGATCCTCCACTCTAACACAAATACTATCATTCAGAAAATTTTGAAACCTTGTATTTCGAACTTTTTCTGTAATCCATTAGATTTTTGTGAAAATCGGATAACCGGAAATGGCATTTTACTTGAAGCTCAAAATAGTTTTTTTTTCGAAAAATTCCTTCAAATGTTATTTTTTCTAGATTAATGTTATTATAAAAATTAAATATTATTAAATTTTCTATAGATTTGCATTAATACTTTTTCTATATATTTTATGGATAAATTTATACAATTATCTATAATTTAAATCCCAGAGCGTACGCTTTAAACAAACAGTTAAGCAGTTATTCAAATGTATGTGACTGGCAGATAAATGTCACTATCAATAAGAACTAATCATTTCAAAATAATATTAGTAATGTTTTAAAAAGAAAAAAGTAAATAGAACAATAGAAAAGGAATTGAATACAGTTTCCAGTATAATTAAGTATGTAGGTACATATTTGGATTAATAAAAATTAACGATTCACAAAATGTTTAAGCTAATCTTCATTTTTGGATTAGTGAATTCTATTCTATCCCGGTATTTAAAATTTAATCTTCATTTTATTATAGCTCCGGTGGCTCAATGGTTAGAGCAACGCCTCATGTCATGAGTGCCCTCGGGGCAATGGGTTCGAATCCCACTAAGGCATGGATGTGTGTGAATGTGAACCCACTCTGTAAGTGGGATTTAATCCTGTTGAGGGGTTTAAATAAAAGGTAGTTACTATATTTTAAGAAATAAACTGTCAAAGTTAGAGTAAAATTCGCTAATCCAAAAATAAGGATTAACTTAATCTTTTTTGTGACTCGGGCTGTAAATGGCGGGAGGTATTGTGATGGCCACACCAGCTTTTTTTGTTTACTTGTTTCGAGAACTTATGGACAGAAAAACTGTAAAATAAATATTTTCATTTGAACCTCTTATGTATAATAATCAATTTAATAAAATAATTAATAAAAAAAACTGCGTATATTTTGATCCATGTTTTCATGGCCAATGGCACGATGGTGCTGTCTAAGTCATTTATAACATATCTTTCATTTTCATACAAGCGCATGTGATTTATATCTGACAGCATTATAAAATACTTTCATTGTTTCGTTAGTTTCTGCATTGATTTACAAGAAAATGGGTTCTGAGTTTCAAAAGGGTGACAGTAGAAGTCTTGAAAGTGGTAAAAATTTGGAAAACTAATAACTTTTTTAAAACTTATATAGTTTCCATCATATAATTTTAAAGTACAGTTTTAACATAAATAAATATGTTAATTGCGAATTCAAATCCTTGAAAGTACGTATATCTCTAACACAATAAAAGTAACAAAAACAAACTTCACACGTTGAAAAATTGCATAATTAAGTTAAAACAGCGTGACGAATGCAAAATATGAAACACCATTTATACTCGACTTCATAAATAATGCAAATTATGTAAAATTCACATTTAACACGCAATATCCATCACAGAAAATGCAATATTTACTTCTGCTCAATACACAACATTATTTATCCTTCAAATCTCAGAATATTTAAGTTTCTTTTTAATCTATTCTAGCGTTCTTTCAAGATTTTAAAAAGAAAGTGTCTTAAAACACATTAATGTGTACGTAATATGAAAAATGTAGATATAAACTACAGTTACTAGATAATACATAGCTGACTCGTCCGCCATATTGGTGCCAAAATCAACGCAGTAAATTATAAAATAAAAGTTCATTTCTTATAAGTTTATGTACTAACTATTTTTCATAATTAAATATAACTTCCATATTTGCCATTTTATACTTATTTAAAATAATAAAACAAGAAAAAATACGGTTCGTGAAGACTTGAGGTTTGAAGAAAAAAATATGAATTGCATAAGTATCTGTAAAAATTATAACCATTTCTCAAATGATTTGCACAATTTGGAGCAGAACAACCCGTTGTTATGGATAATTTCTATGATTAATAATACTGTAACATTAATATTGAATGATTTAAGTGGCTCCACAATGGTGAACGAGTCGGCTATAATTTATCTATACTCTATCCGTTTTAACTATAGAGCGTTGGGTGAGATAGGGCCTACGATTCTAGCTCTCTGATTGATTCAAACGTGAACCGAGTTTACACAGTAAAATAATTGACGCGAAATTTAAATTTGCTTGACAACTGTAGCAATTATTTTGACGTTTGACTTAAAATAAATAAAAGTCAGCAAAATCAATAGTACACGATTTATTACATATTATTAATTTCTGTTCAGTTCTGTTTGTTAAGTATATTATTGTTCTTTTCATTTATATAATTTTCATAGTGTTGTGGCGTTATATTTCATATTATATAGTTTTCATTGTGCGTGTTTTCTTAGTTTTTAGTTAGTAGTTCGCTAGTTTTGTTATTGTTCTCTTTGTTAATATTATGGATAAAAATAGATAGATATGTACAAGACAAAATACTGAAGAAATGTAAGAAAGATTTTTTAAATCCAGGAATGGCGCCAAAATTTGAATTTTTTATTTAGTACATGTAAAAACGGCCGCGCTCGATACGCCATCTAGTCTAAAATTAAAACGGATAGAGTATAGTAGCTATAAACTTGTGAGGTAGATATTTAACGTGCACGACATATCGTGCCAAAAATACCCAGAAGTACACGTTACATAAGTGAGGTTATGTTTGGTTGTTAAAACGAAGTAGTGCAGTAACATATTGGTCTTGCATTTTTATACAGGGTAGCTTAGAAAATTCAAATTTTTATATCTAGCAGACAAAGGGTTGATAATTATTCCTACCAAATTTCAAACATTTATATGCGTGTCCGGATTTCGAAGACCACCATTGGAATTTCGGAAACTATAAGAGATACGACTTCGGTTAAATGGAGCATTTGACAAGAGCTTAGCCATTACAGCGGCAGAGCCCCGAAGATACACCATGTCTTCCGAGTGGAAAATTAGACACATTTTTAAAGATTTTTTTTAAATCCTGACTTTAACAATACCTAACGCACAAAACTCGAATCCTTATATTTGTTTTAAAACTTATTTTAAAAACTAATATAACGACCCGGGTTTAGCGGGCGCTTGGAACATATATCGTTCTGCCTTTTGGGCTTTGTCGCTGTAACGACTACACCAGGAGGCCGATTAATTTCACAATTGTAGTTTGGGAATGGCACCGCAAAATGTCGCTATAGTCGCTATCGGGTATGTTCGTATACTTTCGTTGAAATTCGGTTTCTGTTCTTCCTGGTGAAACAAAGCTGTTTGAATTTACCTTGGATACGCGAAACTGAAACGTTTAAAATTCAAATAATTTTATGTCTTGTGTGTATATGTCAACGAGATATAATGCAGATTTGCAAGTTTTTATAATCAAAATTTTTGGAAAACATATACCAGGATGACCGTAAGTATACTCATTAATAATAATTAACTCATAAATTATACTTCAATATTACTTGTGAAGATTCTGTATTTTTATTATTGAAATTGAAATTACAGGAACCGAAATGTGTAAACTTCAAAGAGTCCAGCTTACATTTTATCAAAGAAAAACATACAATTTATGTAATTTATGGATATTATGTACCAAATTTTGTTAATAAAATTTTGTAATAATTAACGTAATAACCGTGTATTTTTTTATTTTATTTCAAATTTTCAGTAAACGTAAAGTACAATTTCAATAAATAAATAAATAATCACGTTGCCTGCGATTTTAATTTTAGTTCTGGATTGGCAACGCTAAGAAGGCGTCAAAAACTATGTGGTGCACCTTAATCGTGCTTCTATTTTGCCGAAAATTCTCATAGGCTACTAGATAATAGTGGAAAACTGAATTTGATCGATTTTTTCATTTTTAAATTACTTCTGAATTATTAATAATTGAGAAAAATGTTTCAAATGAAAAATTACCTACTAGAATTTTTGGCAAAACAAAAACACGTCTAACATTTTTGTCTTCATATTTATAAATAAGGATTTTATTAGCTGCAGAGGCCGCCAGGCATTCACAACTACAACTCACAATTCAAAGAAAAAGTATTTTGGATAATTGTAGGAAGGTATGTAACTATTACAAAAAAATAACAAAAGTTCAGAATTGATATATGAACTGCGTCCCATGTTTTCTGAAAATTTATTCACAATCACAACCTATAAATTTACGTGCATTTTGTACGCAATTATAAAGGTACACTTTAAATGCCTACGTCATAAGCGGTGATGACGTATTAGCGTGTACCTATATTTCACATTAGGCACACATTTAGCGGGTCTCTAAACACAGCTATTTTAAAACCTAATAGCTATCGCGAAGTGATCAAGTGCACTTGGAAAGCGCGACAACTGTTTTCGTAACATCTGACGTGCAATATTCACGTTATTCATTTGTTTAGTCATGGCTAACTAGAAGGTAGAGGTCAGTGTCGTACTTCAACCTGGGAAATCGATGCGTAAATATAAATGTTCATTGAAAATTATCTAACCTTGAAATGAGTGACTTTCTAACATTCTAACGAGTTAATGAATTGATTTTTATCGAATAAATAAAGTTATTGATTAGTAATAAGTGTTATTGTGTTTTACATGTTTTGTTTACGTTTGTTATTTTTATGTGCATACTTAAATCGATAAGTTTATTATGCAGTTGTTGCAAATTAACATGCACTGATATTGTTGCATATTGAAGTTTTGTTACAACGATTCTAAATAAGACACAAGGTTCATATTTTTTATAATAAATAAATAAATATATCATCATATTACCCATTGCTGGGTGTGCCAGTCTGCTTTGTACGCAGATATCGGTAATGATGATGACATATTTGTACCGTCCGGGTGTTTACCAGGCGTCACCTCACGGGCATTTATTGCTGGCGTGGCCATTTAAAATTCCAAATATTTGGTGTCGGTCGGGATAGAACCCGGTTCCCCAGATTCGCGACACTCAGGCACGCGGCCACGAGACCCCATATATTTTTACCTTCCGTCATACCGTATAGGTAAGGGCCAAGGTCTTTAAATCTGAAGTATAAACCATAAATATAAACTTAATTTTCATTTGTGAATGTACCTTTAAGTAAGTCATTCATAAATGTAAGTTTAAATTAACTAATTTAGTTTTGATTGTACATACATTTATGTAAATGCTTCAGAAACAAAATTAAAATATCGGTAAAGCAGTACTTAACAGATACCAGTTCACTGTGAAACTGTCATTCGCTTGGAATTATTGGTTATATTTTGACAGTCTACCTGTCCTTGTCGCATTTATTTTAAAAAGCCGAATCTACCAAGTGAATGCTAAATAAAGATGGGCGTGTATATCTATATTGTTTTACGCTCGTTTTCATTGGTGAAGTTTGTGACGTCAAACTAAATCATAAACCTAAAGTTTGGACCTTGCAATGTTTAGCTTTATGATTTGGATTTAAGGTGCATTCACAAATGAAAATTAGGTTTATGGTTTATGTTTAGGTTTAAGTAAGTCATTCATAAATGTAAGTTTAAATTACCTGAAAATTAGTTTTGATATGTACAGAAATTTGTGTAAATGCTTCAAAAACAAGATTAAAATATAGATAGAGCAAAACTTAACAAGACACCTGTGCGCCGTGAAACTGTCATTCGCTTAGCATTATTGGTTATATTTCAGCAATTAAGTTATGACAGTCTCCATGTTCTTGTCACATTTGTTTAAAAAGCCGAATCCACCAAGTGGATAGTAAATAAAGATGGGTGTTTATATCTATATCATTTCAGACTCGTTGTTATTGGTGAAGTTTGTGACGTCAAACTAAATCATAAACCTAAAGTTTGGACTTTGCAATGTTTAGCTTTATAATTTATGGTTTTTGTTTAGATTTAAATAAGTCATTCATAAATGCAAGTTTAATGTAACTTTAATTTAGTTTTGATTGTACTGACACCTATGTAAATGCGTCAAAAACAAGATTAAAATATCGGTAGAACAATACCACAGTATAAAAAGTATTATACTGTAGCGAAACTCATGATTTGGCAGCGCAGCAAGAACATGGCGTCCCTTTAATTAGGAACATGAGCGTACAGTTTAACTTTTATTACAATTAAAATATTCAATACAATTATTTATTTGTACATAAAATATATTGAAGGGTCATATATTTTAAATTTATAACAATTTAGCTAAATTTCAGTATATTTTGTACATAAAATAGGGCTCAAGAAATATGCATCCATGTCTGCCTGTTGATATCGCCACCTATGGCACTGTTTTCAATGATTCTGACAGAAGGCAGGAATATAATAGTCTTGAACGATAAGAAAATGGCAGACAAAAATTTGTGTATAACTTGTAAAAAGACATCATGTTGTATACTGTTATTATACTAAAACCATGTAAAATACTTTTTATTTGTATTGTATAACTCGTTGTGGTATAATACGATATTATACTTTGCGGTACGATTTGAATTGGCGCCACTACGCGCAACAAAAACATGGTGGCTATATTCAAGGTCACTCAGTTTGGTATCAAAAGTTCAAAGGTGCCAACACATAGTTTCGCTACTGTATATTTTGTGTATACTGTGGCAATACTTACTAGTTTGGACCTTGCAATGTTTAGCTTTACGATTTCGATTTAAGGTGCATTCACTAATAAAATTAGGTTTATGGTTTTTGTTAAGGTTTAAGTAAGTCATTCATAAATGTAAGTTTAAATTACCTGAAAATTAGTTTTGATATGTACAGACATCTATGTAAATGCTTCTAAAACAAGATTAAAATATCGGTAGAGCAGTACTCAACAAGACACCTGTACACTGTGAAACTGTCATTCGATTATTGGTTATATTTAAGCAATTAAATTATGACAGTCTCCATGTTCTTCTCGCATTTATTTAAAAAGCCGAATCCACCAAGTGGATACTAAATGAAGATGGTTGTATATATCTATATAATTTCAGACTCGTTCTCACTGGTGAAGTTTGTGACGTCAAACTAAATCATTAACCTAAAGTTTGGACCTTGCAATGTTTAGCTTTATGATTTGGATTTAAAGACCCTAAATTCTGAAATGTGAATGGATTCATAACATAATATGCGGCCAAAGTCTTTAAATCTAAAGTATAAACCATAAATCTAAACCTAATTTTCATTTGTGAATGCACCTTTAGAGACACTAAATTCTGAAGTGTGAATGGAGTCATAACATAATATGCGGCCAAGGTCTTTAAATCTAAAGTATAAAACATAAATCTAAACCTAATTTTCAATTATGAAAGTACCTTTAGAGATCCTAAATTCTGAAGTGTGAATGGAGTCATTACATAATATTCGGCCAAGGTCTTTAAATCTTAAGTATAAACCATAAATCTAAACCTAATTTTCATTTGTGAATGCACCTTTAGAGACACTAAATTGAATGAATGAAGTGCGTATGGGAGTCATTACCTAATATGCGGTCAAAGACCTTTAATTTGAGTACTACTAATTTTGGCATTTACAAGTTCTGACAACAACAATCTCATACGAACTCTACAATAGCTTTAACAAACTATAATATTATTAAATCCCAAGATAAGACACTTATTAAAAAGACCAACTTATCATTTTATTTACCGACAATTCCAAACCATTCTTGTAAACAAACCATCCATAACAATTTATTAAATTCTCTACCGCTGTTCCCACTTCACAAACTTCTAAACAAACCAAGTCCGTTTTCCAACAAATCTTCCACATTATCCCCTGGGACGTCTTGTCCGCGTTCCGGAAAAACGCAATTAGTGATCTGGAACGCCGGCGTAAAATCAGGGACCTCCTGTCGAGTGCTGCAGGAACATGATCAGGACCAGAAGTGGAACATTGACGGACTGATTGGAAAGGATGCGAAGCAAGGACGAAAAGAGGAGTTAATTAAATATGGTGGAAGGAAAGAAATGGTGGAATAAGGGTAGAAAAAGAGTAAAAAGTGTAGGGTGTGATGTGAATTCAGCAATCTGGATTGTAACAAAACTATCGTTCCTTGAATTATTGAGAATAAGAGAATAGACCATTTCAAAAATGTCCGCGACCTCTACGTGTTTATTTTTTGAACTAAAAACTTAGTGCCGTTAAATGGCGGCGTACGAGAAATGTCAAAAAGAATTTAAATAAAAAGTAAAATGTTTATGCTGAAAATTAAAATTTAGCGAAATAAATGGAGTATATTCTCATGTTATTTATAAATTATGTTAATATGATTAGATTTGATGTAGTAACCTATTTTTTGATTTTAGATTATTCAACCATCAGGAAAATATTTGGGATATTTATCTTGCGATGATTTCTTTCAAGTAATATTAAAATAAATTTAATTTCCAGATATTTTATAAATTTTTTTGGTATCCATTCCTGTCTTTTTATTCCACTCTTTTCTTCCGTTCATATTTTGAGAAAAAGAATGAAAACAAATGTTTTTTTTTTCTACAAATCTATTAAAAGTGGGCTTTTTAATATTTGTTTTTAGCGTTAAAAATGTCATTTTATGACACCAGTGTTAAATGTGACGGATCCTTGTTGCTTTTGACACTAGTGTTAAAAGTGAATGTCAAAAAATTATAAATACAAATTTAAATTAAAAAATTGTGTTTGTAGAAAAAATAGTTATGATATACGTGTTAAAAGTGCTTTTATTTTGTTCGCAGGTTTGGATCACTCCGCTTCGCGTCGTGTTCCAAACTTCTTTCTCACAAAATAAAATGTCACTTTTAACACATATCATAAATAACTATTTTTTCAATTATTATTACAATCCGGTACGCAACGTATAGTACCCGTCATAATTATTATTATTAATTACTTTTCCAATGAAAAAACAATTACTAACCAACAAAAATAATCGAACTGTCATCTGTCATATCGTAAACAAAGATGGGTATACGGCACTAACCTTGCACTAACTTTTGTTATCTTTGTCTAAAGTTTGCACATGCGCATTGAATTTTTGAAATGGTCTATTAAATTAAATTTGCAATATCATCATTTTATACAGTTATTTATTCGTAATTTGAAAAATTGAAATCATTTTATACAGTTAAGGTGCATTCAAAAATGAAAATTAGGTTTAGATTTATGGTTTATACTTTAGATTTAAAGACTTTGGCCGCATATTATGTAATGATTCCATTCACACTTCAGAATTTAGGGTCTCTAAATCCAAATCATAAAGCTAAACCGCGCAAGGTCCAAACTTTAGGTTTATGATTTAGTTTGACGTCACAAACTTCACCATTGAGAACGAGTCTGAAATGATATAGATACGAGTATATACACCCATCTTTATTTAGTGTCCACTTGGTGGATTCGGCTTTTTAAACAAATGCGAGAAGAACATGGAGACTGTCATAACTTAATTACTGAAGTATAACCAATAATGCCAAGCGAATGACATTTTCACGGCGCACAGGTGTCTTGTTGAGTTCTGCTCTACCGATATTTTAATCTTGTTTTTGAAGCATTTACACAGATGTCTGTCTGTACAGGATGTCTCATTTTCGATGTTTTTTTAAGGTATCTCGTGTAATATTAATAATAGAGCGAAACCGTTTGCACATTGCAGGGCCAACTTTTCGTGGAAAGGTTAAGTCACCACAGGAATTTTCGATCTTCTTTTGTTTCTGAGCTACAGGCAAAAACTCGTTTTTCGCTCATTTTGAAAATATATCATATCTTATTTATTATGATATTTAGAGAAAAAATGTTTTTATAAAAATTTTACCGGTTTTCAAATAGAATGAAATGGCGTAATTAGATTTTTTGACAACTTAATAATTCTCGAAATATAACACAAACTTATGATTTTTTAAATGGGAACCTATGTTGAAAATAGTCTCGTCTTTTTGCTTACTTTATAAGCTTTTCAATGATATGTAACAAGTCTTTATTCTTTTGTTTTAAACATTAATAAAATACGAATTATTAATATATTGAGGTGAAAATGGAAATTATTAAGAAACAAATGAAAAAATCTATTCCATATTCCAAAATTATTGAAATCTATTAATACTGGACTTTTCTCGTTTTGCCATTAAAATCAAAGTTAAATACTAATACATTTCAATAATATTTTTTTTTAATTCAGATTAATATCGGAAGTATGCGTGTCGTGTGTTGAGTTTTTTAAAATGTTAATAGTTCGAAACAATTAAATTCATATTTTAGTATAGGGGTAAGCTGTCTTCTTAAGAAAGGTACTATAAGAAATCAAAATGATGCACCATTCAGGCTATAAAAGAGACGAAATTATTTAAAGCTATCGCATTGCAAGGACATAATTAAACAAAAAATTCAACAAATAAGGCCAATTTTATAGACTCTAATTATTAAAAAATTTGATCCTTTTCTCCAGAATTACAATGTACCTCAAAATGCATATTATTGTTCTCTACGTCACAAAATCATGTTATAGAGAGTAGTGGATGTATAATACGCAAAATAACTCCGGAAATTAATAATTGTGATTATTTTGCAATAATAGTAGATGATACTCGGGACATCACTGCAGAAGAACAGATAAGTATTTGTGTTCGCTTAATTACATCTGAAAATCTTCCAAGAGAAATATTTTTATGTTTTAAACATGAAAAAATTTAAATGCAGAATCAGACTGTCAAAAATTATTTCGTTCTAAAGGTGCGCCCTGTTGCGCCGTCCCTGTTAAAAGTATCTAGTGACGCCCCAGTCATTGAGTAAGACATAACTTAACACTTTCAGACATTAAAGAAAAGACGTGAAGATGAGCATCAAGCCAGTAGGTTATGAATATCCATCTGAAGCTGATGGCAATCAGAAACTGAATCAATGATTTTAAATAATATTAAATCGTCAGCATATAGCATTCTTAATTACTCTTGCGTAACAAAAATATTAGTAAAATGTGTCATAATATATATTAATTAATTTTATTTTATTTCAAATTAATAGTATATTGTGTTATTAGGAGTAAAAGTGATACTTTGTGTGGCGCGCATGGAAGTTTGCACGAAGAGCGAAGCGAGTCGGACATTTGCATGCGAGGCACACAAAGACACTTTTACTCCGAATGATACATTATATTTTTTTTTCAAACGCACATATTTAAATAAAATAATTTAAAACTTGACGTTATTAAAAACATTTTCCGTGAAGTAGGTACGTTTGCGGATTTCAATTGCTCTGTTGCTATGGATACTTTCGTATGTGTTCACTTTTTGTTATAAACATTCAAGTGAAAATTTTCACACTTTTACGTTTTGACGTTTGAAAAGAATTGTATAATTTTATATCCTCTTTGTGTGAAATTGAAAATATTGGAATTTGAAAAATTAAAATGTACACCCCCTGAAGTTGTGGAATTAGCGAAGGCTGCTATTGATAAATTGTTCCCAACTGTCTAGCAAATTCTATGAAGCGGCGTATAAGAGATTTCTTCATTGGTGTGATGAGAAAAACATTAAAAATTATTCTGAACACGTATTTTCGGCATACTTTTCGGGAATGGTGAATCAATTTAAAATGAAAAGCTGAACTATGTGGTCACAATATTCAATGATAAACATTAAACATGGGATAAATATTGACAATTATTTAAAACTTCATGCTTATTTAAAAAAACGAGGACAAGGATATTCCCCCCAAAAATCCAAAGCCCTTACAAAAGAGCAATTTGATATGTTCTTATTTGATGCGTCAGATGAGAAATATTTGGCGATATTCCCATACTTTTCTTCTTTAATTAAGGAATGTAATTCATTCATTTTGTTAATCCTGTGCTTAAATTTTACTTTTCTATCTATATTTCAATTCATCTTCCTACAATATAATCTTTTTGTATCATTTTAATTCGAAGTATTCTTACCTTTATTACCGTCCCTGTTATTGTAATCTGTACGTCTGCTGTACTTTAATTATATTATTTGTTATTTCGTTAAAAGTATCTAAACTGTCTATATTTCATTTTATAGGTTATCAATTTAAATCTTTAAAAGCGGTAGTCAGTAACTTTATTCTTAGGTTATCTAGTGAGTTTTAGTGACATTTAGGGCGATAATACAGATTTCTACTGTACAAGTTACTTCTTATTGGCTGATTCTATATAGTTTCTATGGATATTTATTTATTTTATTTCTACTCCGCCGGCGTAGAAATTAGCTATTTCTACTCCGGCGGCGTAGAAATGAAACTTCTACTTTGTGAATCAAGTCACAAAAGATGCCATTTTTATGACGTTTGAAAAAAAAAATTGTTTTCCATATTTCACAGTAAAATTGCATAATTTTTAAAGTGCGAAGAGCACTCTGTCCTAACTATATATGGTTGAAATTTATGTTCAAAGTTTCAAAATAGTGAAATAAATTCACAATTGTAATAGCATGAAAGGGAACGGTAATATATTTTAAATATTATCCTCCTCAAAGGTAAAAGAAACTCCGGACGTTGCAAACTCGTTTAACTCTGGTGTAATTATAATAAACTGCGTCTTCTTCTGCAAATGAATTAATCAAAAAGTACACAAGGAGTCCGCAGTTTTCAACTTTATTTCCCAACTAATTTGAATGATTTTTCTTTTTCCCTGCAAACTACTTCAACTCTTCAAGTGTTGTAGTGGAGTTTTATTTTTATTTCAAACTAATTCGAAGCGAAATCCGCATTACGAGGTCCTGTAATATTATTGCAAAAAGTAATTTCATGTTTGTTTTATTGTGGTTCTAAGGAAGCCTGCTCAGGATGCAATTTATTTAAAAGATATTTCTGGAATTTCAAACTTAGACTTCTTTATTAATGGCAGAGCTGGGCAAAGTACCGGAAAGTAGTACTTGAAGTACAAGTACCAAGTATCTTGATGTTTTTAAAAGTACTTGAAGTACAAGTACTTTTTTAGTTTCTAAAGTACTTGAAAGTACCAAGTACTTAAAAAAGTACTTGTAAATTTGGGTGTAAGTACTTTTTCAGATATTTGATATTTTTCTGATTATATGGACCTTAAAAGGTGATTGTTGACAAAAATTTCAACATGCGATATTTATTTGGTTATTTAAAACAAGAGTTCCTCGCTGGGACTGCCGTATCACCTAGCGATCTCATGACGTAAAATTGACGTCATATGATCGCCATGCGATGCGAGAAGCTGTACCGAGATGTTATAATGACGTCATTTTTACGTTATGCGATCGCCAGGCGATACGCAAAGTCCTAGCACTGTAGTTAGGTAATACAAAAATTTATGTATATGCAATATGCGCTGATTAGAATTAATTTATTTATGCCAAAAAATTTGCAAATATATCTTTACTTTCATATTATCGCTGAAAATATATTTATTAATGAAATTCACATAACACCACACCTCTGCAAAAGAAAAACTGACAGACAAACAAAGTAATTCAAGTACATTTAAAGTAATTCAAATAAAATAAAAATAAAATAAATATATCATCACGGCTTATTACCCATTGCTGGGTGTGCCTATCTGCTTTGTAAGCAGATATCGGCAAAGATGATATATTTGCACCGTGCGGGCGCTTACCAGGCGTCACCTCTCGGGCACTCATTGCTGGTGTGGAGAGTGCACCACAGAGGTCAATTTAAAATTGGAAATAATTGGCGTTGGCCGGGATCGAACCCGATTCCCCAGATTCTCGACCTGACACTCAGGCACGCGGCCACGAGACCCCGTAAAGTAATTCAAGTACATTTAAAATACTTCAAGTACATTTAAAATACTTCAAGTACATTTAAAGTACTTCAAGTACATTTAAAGTACTTCAAGTACTTTTCATTATACTTCAAGTATTTTTCCAAGTACAAAGTACCAAGTACATGTGAATAGATTTACTTTGTCAAGTACAAAGTACTATAAATAGAAAGTACTTCAAGTACAGTACTTGAAGTACTCAAAGTACTTGCAAGCCTAATAAAGTACTTTTCTTGCAAGTATTGCCCAGCTCTGTTAAATGGTATGTAAGATTACCGTAGGTTAGGTTAGGTTAAATACAATGTCAAGTGTTTATGTTTTTGTTCAAATTTGGCGTGGCTATTGCTATTAATAGGAAAATGAATAATTTTGAAAATTAATTGATGGGCCTAAAATATTGTATAAATTCCATGTATTTGGTATTTTCCTATTTTCGGAAAATAAATGAATATTATTATACTGTAGAAGTCTATTTATAATTGGAAATGTATTTAAATTATTAAGTTTAATGCAAAATATTTATATTCAAATAAAAACTGTTTGAGAATTGCACTACTGGACTATTTCCGCTATTTCCCCTAACTGGGTATTCGTTATATATTTATAGGCCATCTTTGAGTCGTCAATCAAAATAATATATATAAAATTCATATGAGGGACGAGCTGCTATAACAAAAATTCCCTTATTTCCAAAGTATTTCAATTATTATATATTATTATTATAAACGAAAATGACGATTAAATGTTAGCCCTTAAAATAAGAATATTAAAACACATTTATCACCCAAACCAGTATATTCAGTATTAATACAAAAACATAACAAATCTAGATGGCCGTCGCCTGGCCGAACCCGGTCACGCGGAATTCTCCTCCACGCCGTGATTATTTCTGCAAAAGAATTAACACATGAGAAATACTCAGTGAGGAGTAAATCATTCACAAAATACACGCGCATCCACCACAAAGGAATGTATTGCAAAATCACACCACAAATAACACACGTATGCAATAAAGACCAATAGAACAGGGAAAATGAAATAAGTCACCTTATGCGAAACGCATACCTGCTACTCCATAGCAGTGTGGCCCCGGACTTACGCGTACATACTCAACTGTACCTGCCATTGCCACCCTGGCACCGGTCTTACGCGTACGTATGCTCAACTGTACCTGTCATTACCACTACTGTGGCCCCGGACTTACGCGTACGTATACTCAACTGTACCTGCCATTACCAGCCTGAGCGGTGTGGTTTATCCCGGCACTCAACATATGGTTACACAACCAACCTTGCCATTACCACCCATGGGAATAGGGAGCTACCCTAACCCGAATTCCGCTCAGGTGCTGATCAACCCTAGTGGCTTTACTTCGGCCTTAGGGGCATAGTTACAAAACCAGGATAAAACCATCCCTGCCGTTACCACGCGGTCAATCAGCGAAAACCCACGAGGCTAGCAATCGTGGACACATAGATCGCATTCCTGGTTACCCTTATCAGCTCTCTCATCACACCTGGAGGCTCTACCGGGCCCGATCGTTCAACAAGGATTAGGATAAAGGACAACACCGTAAAATAAGAGAATAATCATACAAATCCGTACCTGCATTACTCTTGCTATCGTAAACTAAAAGTGTGTGTAAGACTCAACTCACAATCATACACATGCTAGATTAACTCTCTCACCTGAATCACTACACAAATCAATCACTACGATATCGATGTTCTCACACTGAAATCTGGAAATAAACTGAAATAAAATACATGAATACCAGTATCATTAAATGTAGCTCTTATCCAACAGCATCGGTTACGTACCTAAATAGCTAATTAGAGACAAAACATAATAAATTTAATAAAAATAATCTTACGCAAAATAATTACTGTGACATTATTAAGCTTATACTTTCAATATTTTCGTAATTTCTCTTAAATGAATTGCGCTGTAGACCCATATTCATGAACCATGAAGTTTTATTAATATTGCAAAAGTTTATTTAACAGGACAACAATATAAAACACAACAAAAAACCTTGTAATTATTACAGAATAATAACTTTTATATTAAAAAAAAAAAACATCTGTTGTTGCACGTAAAATACATAATCATACCGGAAGTCCTGGAAGTATATTCTGACCTCTATTATGTCACTACCCGTATAGAACAAACCGCATTAAAATGCAAATGAACAATTTAACAATTTGCTGATACTGGCAAATTGCAGAGATTAATAGTGAATAATGTATTGAAAAATTCAACAAGGGGAGTGATTTTATTTGGAGATTGGAATATACTCGTAAGTTAATGTATGCAGCACGTGTAGCCGACGATTTGCCGCGGTGCGCAGTTCATCATCTGCACTTTGTCATTTTGCAATCTGGAACTGCAGTTTGTGAGATGAATTTGCTGCAGGCAAGCATTGACATTATGGACTGAATGTTGATTTGATTAGTTCTTGGCAAATAACAAAATATGTCAACTTAATTAATTCTATCAAAATTAAATCAACATAGTTTTACAGATGGGTTAACTATTTGATAAAGATTAACAGCCGTATTCATAGTAACTGAGATAGACTTGGTTTAAACTAGGTCTACGTAGACTCAGTTTAAACTAGGTCTAACTTAGACCACCCTGAACCTATTCATAGTCAATGTTAGACCCAGTTTAAGCCTAGTCTACGTAGACCGAGTTTAGTCCTTCTATCTATCTGGACATTCGCCCCTATTCTGTAACGATAATAGTTATCGATCGATAACAATTTTTGACAAATAGAAACAAATGTATCATCTGTCACCATCATTTTTTTATTCAGTGTCTACTATAATTATTGGCTACAATTTATTATCGATCGATAAAAGTTATCGATTGAGTTACAGAATAGGGGTGTCTGCGATAAATATGAAGGAATCTTCAGACATAAATATTCGAATATTTTCAAATGTATTTAGTTGTCATTGTAAAAAGTAATACATAATATTATCTACAATAAGAATAGTACGTGCCACAACAATAAGTTTAAAAGCCTGTATTCATATAAACTAGTATCCACGAAAGACGACTATTCAAGGTCATTTGTGAGCTGTCTGATAAAATATTACTTGCAGATTACTTCATTGCATTTCGTATGCATAGGCGTGCAACATAAAATATTTATGGATTTTAGCTGAAAAACTAAGAGTAATTTATTTGAAAATTATGTTTCTTTTAAATAATGCCTTTCTGAAAGATTTGTGTTCTTCACTTATATTTTTGCAAAATACAAAAACAGATTTAACTTATAAACCATGGAATAATAATTTGATTTAAACGTCAACGCCACTGGGTAAATATTAGCAGAGAGGGTAGTGTAGTAGATAATTAGGAATCTGTAGTTCTACGACATATATCATTATTATTTATAGTGTTAGAAAGTAATGCCACTATTTACATATATCTGTCACACCACATAAATTAAATAGACATACGTCAAATAACCTTTCTCTTTCTAATACAAAATGTTGCTAAGTTACTGCTATAAAGTGAAGTGAATTCTTTCTTCGAACAAATGACCTTGAATAGTCATCTTTCGTGAATAATAGTACATATATGTATGTGTATATATGAAGAAAATTGCGAAGAAAAAATTTATAAATTAAAATACACAAATTTGAGTAACACATTAATTTTTATATAAAAATAGTTGACAGCTAAAAAGTGAGGTTAGGAGAGTTTCGTTCCCGGGTTTATTGCAATTTTGTCTAAATAAATTCTCTGGTATTATTTACTTCAGCTCCATTTTTAATCATCTGTTTTTCTGTCTCTCGTTATATTCTCTAAAATTAAATACACATTTCAATTATATCAAATTCACTAAAAATGTAGCTTCAACACTAACATGTGATCTTTTTTTCATCTTCAACATCATTGATGTGTGTAAAAATATCTGGAATATCTGGAATTTTATTATTTAATATCAAAATTGTCAATTTCACAATTAATAAAAATTTCATATATCTTGCGAATGCAATTTTTTTATAAGCACACTGTATTCGTTGCAGAGATAAAACTTAGACCTAGTATAAACTAGGGGTTGATGTGGTCTATATATTAGACTAGGTTTAGACTATAGCTTCCTACCTGATGCGAGGGTCTAATCATAAACATAACAGAATTTTTTGGGGAAAGACGGGATATTGTCTAGGTATTCGGAAAAACAAATAGTGAAAATAAATGCTTTACTATTCACTTGACAAATAATCATGCGAAATTGCGTCATGTGATAACTGTCATAATTCAGAATTCAGAACCAATCATCAGCTTGTCTGTTGACAATGATATACGAGAATTCGACATAATTTCCTGTAGAAATAGTTTGCATTTTAATCGTCTGTAATCCAGAAACAGTTTTCCCCCAATTATTTAAAAATTTCACATGGCGAAAGTATAATGGACCTTTCCAATTTAAGGGCTATCTCTTTCTATCGCTGCAAATAGTAAGAAAATGGCGCGAAGAACTGCCAGTTGGGCTGTCAAACGAAACGTCAAAAATATTGCAGTCATTAAAATACCTGTATTCTCAGTGAAAATTTGCATCGTTAGACATTTTACCTTCAATAAAAGCTTTTGTAACTTATTTCGATAAGATTTTTTAAAGTTATCTTACATTTTACGTCTATTTTTTTTAGAATCAAATGTCATAGATCTCAGTTGTTCTTACTATGCGCAGATCCCCATTGCGCATATCTTCTATCTCTTTAAATTGGAAAGGTCCATTGTCTAGCAAATAGTAGATTAAGATGAATGTATATTTTATTTGATTTTATAAATCAAGGAAAGAAAGAAAAGAATGCTAGCCGCGGGATTTGAACCCACGATCTCAACATTTCTACTGTTGTGTGTTATGCTGGATTTATACAGCATAAGCCGTAAAGTAATGTACCGTGCCGTGGCGTACTGTAACGTATCGTAACGCGTGATTTTTCTAGGCTATTTTATACAGAACTTTTACGGTACATTTTCGTAAAAAGTATACTAATGCTCTGTCGATACAAATGTAGTATACATTAGATTTGTATTTATCAGGTTCGTTAGTTTATTCGCAATGCACTATATTTCATATATATTTCCATTTAATATATTAATCCAAACTTTGACACATGACACATGTCACTTATGTCAGTCAAAGTCACACAAGACAGACTATTCGTAATGTAGTATTTTTTATATTTATATCCATTTAATTTATTAATTCCAACTTTGACATAATTAGCCACACAAAAACAGACTATAGCGCAGGTAAGCAATAATTTTCGTAATATCGCAACGTAACGTAACGTGCCGTAACGTAGAAAGATAAAAGTTCGCGATCTTTGGGTTTTTGACACGTTACTGCACGGTACGTCACGTCACGGCTTACGTCTGTATAAATTATCACATAAGTATGCATTGATTTATTCTTTACGTTACGTTACGGCACGGTACGTTACGTTACGGCTTACGCTGTATAAATTCAGCATTACCAACTACACTACGGCTGGGCTACAAATCCGCAGTCTATACAAGAAAAGAATGCTAGCCCTTCTTTTCTTGATTTAAAAAATCAAATAAAATATACATTCATCTTAATCTACTATTTGCAATACATTCCTGATGAAGTTGTGCGAATGTTTAACAATTCACAGGTGTTTAAACGTAGTGGTAGTTTAGATATACCCCACACCTAACATGTGATGCGGGTCTCATACACAAGTCTATGAGAATATAACGTAAGAAAAGATTGTATAGACTGGCGGATTTGTAGCCCAGCCGTGGTGTAGTTGGTAACACACAACAGTACAAATGTTGAGGTCGTGGGTTCAAATCCCGCCGGCTAGCATTCTTTTCTTTATAATTGTATACTTACAAGGGTGAATTACAAAATTTTGCGGACTAACACAGAATATTTCTTTTCATTTATTCAGGAAGTTATGTAACAATTTCAATAGGCTACGTGCGTGGTACTGAAAATCTAATATCTATCACTATATACCTAAAGTAATGTTGAAAACGTAAGTAAAAATATAAATTTTATTTAAAAAAAAATTATATGTTTTTTTAATAAATCAAGGGAGAAGATTTTCTTCGACGTCATTATTTTGAATTGGAGAAAGGGAAGCATATTTAAGAATGTAACCTGTAGATGGCGAGCGAGTGCGAGTTTTAATATGAATTTGACATTAGTTCATTTTTCTGTCACTGTCTCTCTTCTTTATTATTTACAATTTGGGTGGTTTCTGTTAATTTTATTACGTATGCCGATTTTTAAGTTTAAGATTAAAATGACAAACTAAAATATTAACCTCAGAACTATTATTCAAACGTCAAACAGGTGATCTGTCATGTTTAAATTATCCGCACATGACGTTGCTGTGGGGCGTACCGATGCTATGGCTTTAAGGCCATTCATTGGTTCGGCGTAATTCTACGTCATACAAGGCGGTAATTTAAATATTAAAATTTCATTAATTTTTTCTCTTCCATAACAAAATAATGCGCATTTCGAAATCACTCCTAATTAAAGATAAACATAGTCCTTGTGACAGTGGTGGCTAACTGGCTACTCTAAAAGCTCCGGTCTGTAAGCATCTCCAAGCTTCGGAGGTTTCTGTAAGCTGAGTAAGCTGCGTGCGGGCTGACCGCGCTTTGCATCACAAAGCTCTCCCGACAAATGAGCGACGCCTACGTATGGAGATAGCAACAAATGCTACGAATGCTTTTCAAGCTCAACAAAATGGGACAGAGAGAATGATAGAAATGCGGGAATACTGAATAGTAAATAAATAAATATGGAGTCATGTAAATGTGTGCGGTTTTTTTTATCCAACAAGGTGCTTTCAGACGGTTCCCGGAATGTAAATATGACTAGCTGATCTCAAGAAGATGAGGCAATTAATTAAAAAAAAAAAAACTCTTCATAGATCAATCTATCTGAAATACAAACGTCCCCAAAACTGTGTCATGTATGGAGATCTTGTGAACTAAAAGAGATACGAAGTTAGGCACAAGTTGTCCCTTTAAGAGGCCATTTTATTTGTGTATTGTTATTTGAAAAAAAAAATGCATAGGCCACTAGATATAAGCAAAAATGATTATTTTACAGTTTTTTACCTCCCGCTACCCTTGGTAAGGGAGGTATAGGAATCGTGCTAAAAGTCGCATATCGAGATTTTGGTAAATAACTACATTTTAAGGTCTCTAGAATTCAATTTTAACATTTTCACGATGATGTCTGGTGTGTATGTGTGGATCCTCCACTCTATCTCAAATACTATCATTCAGAAAATTTTGAAATATTGTATTTCTAACTTTTTCTGTAATGGAAAGAGCCCATTAGATTTTGGTGAAAATCGGATAACCGGAAATGGCACTTTACTAGAAGCTCAAAATAGTTTTTCTTCGAAAAATAACAAATGTTAAATATTCTATAAATTTGTATTAATACTTTTTCTGTATATTTTATAAATAAATTTATAAAAATATCTATAATTTAAATCCCAGAGCCTACGCTTTAAACAAACAAAACGCAGTTATTCAAATGTATGTAACTGACAGATAAATGTCACTATCAATGAACTAATCATTTCAAAATAATATTAGTAACGTTTTAAAAAGAAAAAAGTAAATAGAACAATATAAAAGGAATTCAATACAGCTTCCAGCATAAGTAAATATGTAGTTATGTATTTAGATTAATAAAAATTAACTATTCACAAAAATGTTTAAGCTAATCCTCATTTTTGGATTAGTGAATTCTATTCTATCCCGGTATATGAAATTTAATCTTCATTTTATTATAGCTCCGGTGGCTCAATGGTTAGAGCTTCGCCTCATGTCATGAGTGTCCTCGGGTCTCTGGGTTCGAATCCCACTAAGGCATGGATGTGTGTGAATGTGAACACACTCTGTAATTGGGATTTAATCCTGTTGAGTGGTTTAAAAAAAGGTGGTTATTTTAAGAAATAAACTGTCAAAATTAGAGTAAAATTCGCTAATCCAAAAATAAGGATTAACTTAATCTTTTTTGTGACTCGGGCTGTGAATGGCGGGAGGTATAGTGTTGGCCACACCAGATTTTTATTTTTCGGTTTTTTTTACAAAATTGTTTCCATAAATGAGACTCATTTTACCTACTGTTGGGTTTTGAGTTATAAAATTAGAAGTTTGCATAAGCGTGTCGTGCCGTAACATTAGAAAAGTATGTAACCTGAATAAAATTAGTATTTTGTCGGACTCGTCAACATTTTATGAAAAGTTTGAATACGCTTAAATTTTTTTCGTAATACCATACTGTTAATATTATTTAACAGAATTAAAAACGTACGTGTGAATGGGTCCAAAACGGCCGCCACGCACGAACGAAAAACAAAAGTGAAAAGGTGTCTATAACGGCATAAGAAAAAAATCTGATGTGGCCAGCACATTACCTTCCGTCAGTTCTACGTATTTTGTACAAATTTCATACGGAAAGTTCCTTGCTAAATTAAATATTCTATTTCTTGTACATTACCTTCCGGCAGTTGCATGTATTTTATGCAAATTTCATACAGAAAATTATTATTTTGTGACGTTTTCTATATGCAGTATAATGTATCTGCAGAAATAAAAGATTTATTATTATTATTAAATTAAATATTCTATTTCTTGTACATTACCTTAAAGCAGTTGTATGTATTTTATACAAATTCTATACAGAAAGCAAAAGATCCTATATTTCCAGTAAAAATTATGACAAACACACTATGTCAATTGCACTTGACACTGACATCTTTCAATCAGAATTTTCTTAATATAGTAGCTGTTTTCATAGCTATAGCTACTTTATGAAATTTAAGTTCTTTATAATTTTTTAACTCTATATCCATTTAATATTAAGTATAAAATTCAGTCAAATCGTATAGAGAATAAATTATTCTTTAATATTTATAATAACATCAAATGTGAAAAAATTGTATTTAACATAGTTTTTTCAATAAAAACTGTTAAAATCTTCAAATGATGGTACTTCCGGTTGACCAATTGTAACCAAAATCTAATCAGCTCTCATATGGTTGTAACGAAGAAGTACACGAAAAATTATAATTTTTGTAACTGTAGTATTAGAGTTATCGCAGACGAAAATTTTGTTACACACACACACACACACACACACGCACACACGCACGCGCACTCGCGTACACGCGCACACACGCACACACGCACACACGCACACACACACACACACACACACACACACACACACACACACACACACACACACACAGACATCATCGTAAAAATAGTAAATTCGTATTCTAGGGACCCTAAAACGTGCTTATTGATTAAAAACTCATCATCGAATTTTTTGACCAAAGACAATACCTTCCTTACCTAAAGGTGACGGAAGGTAAAAATCACAGTATCGTGAAGAGGTTTATGTTATTACGAAAAAATTTGAACACCTCGGCCGATAATCAAATAACGAATTCGGCTGCTTATAATACTTAAGCCGCGTCCGTTATTTGTTTCATTTCGGCCTAATGACGTTAATAACTATAAGCTATCTACTTGATAGTCCAAGACCTGGCAAATTTTAAGCTTATAGGTATAAAATATTAGGATTGGCTTGATGAAACTAAAGCTTGGCTTGACTTGGCTTTCTAAAATGTCAGGCTTAGCTTGATTTTTCTAGCTGTTTCAAGCTAAGCTGCAAGCAAAACCCGCGAATCTCTAACTATGGTAATATACTTTATTATTTAGTTCTAACTTTGTGTTTACAAATAAAATAATGTTTTTCTTTATTTCAGGTAAGTCAACCATTTTCCAAGTCTTCTTGTTATGCTGAGTATGAATGATATTGGTAAGATTATAACTATTTTTTCCTTATACATACATATATATATATATATATATATATATATATATATATATATATATATATATATATATATATATATATATATATATATATATTTCTAAATCCTAATAAATATGTTGGTTCAAATATTATATTTGTCTACATGAAAGTACGGCAATATATACCAGTGATGTGGACATACATATTTTGTTTATGACCACATAAACAAATAAAAATCGTGAACATAATGAAACTTTTTAAAGGTTTTATACTTTTTTAATATGTATATAAAACATGTTTTATTGTACATACGCACATTAGTGACAAAAAAGTTACATTTTTTATGAACATAAAATTTTTATATTTCACCTGTAATATATTTTTAATATTACCTTATTAGTCGTTTAATAGACAGATTATTACAACTACTGCTATAAAAATATTAGGTATATTATTCATGGCTTAGAACAGATTTTACAGCAAATCACATACTCGTTTTTTTTTTAATTCTGTGTCAATTCAACAATTCTAAGAATCATAGTTATTTGTTACTTTTCCACATTAGTAAAATATACATAAAATTCTTTTAAAAGAATTTTAAGGTATATTGTGACATTAGTGTGTTACATTATTGTACATAAACTTTATATCTCCCAGTTGATCCCCACGTCATCAATTTCTGGTGCAAGAAATACAAAACTTTTATCTAGCATCTTTGTCGTACACACATGGCATAAATGAGACTTTTATTCGCTTTCTCATTGTCGTCCGTGTTTAGGAGGGGTATAAGCTATCTCCGTCTAACCAACGGCAAAAAATGAAAGAAACTGTATTGTAACCGCGGTAACGAGTGTCATTTTCCAATATTTGAATTATTTGAATATTCATGTCATTCTGTTATTCATGTGATTAACGTGATTTTAGCGTCAGTAATAATTTGTGTTTCGTATTGGTAATTTTGTTAATTCTTGTGATTATTTTGCTTTTGCAAAGATGGTGTCTCTAAGATGTTATACAATTATTGCAACATATTGCTTTTGGACAATAAAACGAGGTATATTTCATCCATTATACTAACATCGTATTTATTTAATTGGTTTATTAATTCTTAATAATTAGTTATACTTCGATTTTGATCAATAACGAAATTGACGCAGCGTAGGACATACTGTCAGTTTTTACCAGTTTTGACGTTATATCATAATTATTCAATTGTGAAATATGTAAATATGTAAGCACCGACCAAATATCTACCCATTATTTCAATGTATTGAGCATTCAAATAATCAGTCGTTCGAACAGCAGTGTGCGGCCGAGTGTTGTTTTGATGTAAGATAACCCTTCCCCGTTGACGTTTTGGAGATCTTGAAGCAAACAAACGGCAGTGTACCATTCAATATTAACAGTACGACGATCCTCCAGTGATGCAGTGCAAACATGTTCAATAATTCCAAAAAATGTGACGACCATCATTTCGTTTCGGCGTTTTTCGCGAATAGCTTTTGTTGGAGCCGATTCATTCTCAAAGATCCAAACTGCGGACTGTTGCTTTTTTTCGAGGTCATAGCAGAGTACCTATGTTTCGTCACCTCTAATGAAGTTTTACACCAAATGAAACGATCCATTGTCAAAGCGATCTAGTGTAGATCTGCACCATCTCAAACGGTTGTCTTTTTGACTTGAGTCAAATTTTGGGGAATCCAACGATAACAAAGCTTACGTACCATCAAATGTTGGTCTAAAATGTTTTCAATTGCTTTCACATCAATCTTTAAAGTTGCTTGAATATTCCCCCAATATTCTTTTCGGTAACTGCCGTTTTTGGCATAGGAGCTCGAAAACTGTCATTTAAGGAAAGTCGGCCACGCTGAAATTCGTTGTACCACCGCTTTACGGTACCTAAGGAACACGACTTGTCACCAAACACTCGATGGATTTCCTCTCCTTCTTGATGGCTTAATCCATGCTTGGAATTGTAAAAAATCACAGCTCAATAATGCTCTTTGCTCAATTCAATGATTTCTTGGGGAAAGGATTACTGAAAAATTATGTATTTAAACAACATTCAATTATATTTAACAACCATCACTATAAATAACCTTGTAAACAACTAGATTAAAATGTCAATTAAAATTTGTTTCAAAATATCATAGCCTGCTAGATACGCTCAGTGGAAAGAGAACAGCCCTCGTTATATTAGGAGGTGCCGTGGCACCCATGGCGCCCACCGTGCGCACGCCTATGAATAAGAGACGCTATAGGCGGTGTACACAAAAGTAGTCAGCGCCGGCAGCGGACAAAAATGACAAAAGTGGTTACTCATTGAAACACAGCAAGGTTATGTTTTATGTCAGAATAAATTTGCAATTTTTATTTTATATAATATTTGCAATGAATGCGAATAATAGGACGTCAAATATTATGTACTGCAGTGGGGGATGTAATAATTCTTACAAAATTGCCGATTGAAGTATCAAATTTTATAAATTTCCTAGAAGATTATATAAGGAACAGGTGTATAAGAAAATAACTTTTCATCAAATATCTTCTACTAATATGAAAAATTCTTTTAGGTATACATATTTTCTCATTGTAAAAGATATTTATCGTATGAATAAAATTCCAACAATGGTCGTCTGATTGCAATAATGAATTATATAATAATGTGTTTCTTAAGTTAATATTTGAACAAGATATAATACAAGAAGCAGAAAATTGTTTTAAAATTGTATAATACTTGCAGTTGTATGAAATAGAAGTCTATTTTTGACATAATTCGTCTATTTATTATAGATTTTGTACATGTAATGTTAATGTTGAAGATAGGAATTCACATGGTTCGTATTTTTCGTGTATTTTCTTTTCCGAGCTTGTGCAACTGATTCCACTTATATTTTCAATGAAGAATCTTCTTCATTTATGGCGAATATAAAAGAAAGATGCTAACATCATACACTGATATCGTGATATGTAGAAATTTTCTTCTTTCCAATCATTCAAGTTTTCCAACTTTTTAATCTTAGTTTCCATGCATTGTGCATCTTGTAACATTTAACTAATATTATAAATTATGATATAAATTTAAATATGATAAAATGGTTTACAGAAATTACACATATTATGAGAAAAATTATATTTTCTGCCACAGTACCTTCGCTGGTATTTTGACTTTTTTGATTGTCACATCACATATATAGCATTTTAAATATTTTCTTTATTCATTTCAATATACCATGACGTATAATATTCATATACAACAGCAAAAACTCAAAATAAAATTGTAACTTGTATCACTTTCTCGAAATGTCAAAATTTATTAGGTATCCAAAAATGCCAATGTAGCCGTTAGAGGCGCTGACGCTCAAAATGTGCACATCGCCTATAAGACTGTCATAAAACAACTAAACTGCACCATATTATATTTTATTAATTCCTATGCTTCGAAATTCTTAACCAAGGTGAAATTGTAACCACTACCTTCAGTCTTCAGTCACTGTAAATGTTTACCTAACGGTATAATTAAAAAGGTAAAATAAAGGCGAGAATAATTCACAAAGGTCTCTCGTAAGCGGCATTAACATTCATTCTGAGTTGGAAACATCAACGGGATTATAAATGCAAAGGCAGGAATGTTCCTGCTTCGTTCTCCTGCTTGCCTAACGCCTGCTCCACTAATGAAAACTGAAAGAACTGTTTATGTTGCCAGGGATGTTTGACTTTGGTAAATGTCACAAGAATTAAATAAAAGGCACGAAGTTTGTGTTAAGGTTAAAATTCCTACTTTAATACCCACATTTAAGTAGTGCTAATGAGATTATTTTTACAAGTACGTTCCGTGCGGTCGAATTCCACGCGCTTGAAATTCCATGCGATCGAATCCCATGCGGTCGAAATACACCCGTTCGAAATTCCATGCCATCGAAATGTTCCCCCACCATTTTGTCCGTTCTGCAGAAATTTAAATATTTCCACGCCGTCGAATCCCACCCGGTCGAAATGTTACACGATACACATCCCTCGCTCCCATATCGCTCTCTTTATCGATCGTATTGCATTCTGACAATCTATGCTTCGTGGTAGTTCCGCGTCAAAGACGTCATGGGATTTCGATCACGTGGGATTCGATTGAGTGGAATTCGATCGCGCGGGATGCTTTGATTTTATTTTGTAATATATCAGGTAGGCTGTGGAAAAGAAAATTTGTACTATCAATAATCGTTGTGAGTGAAAATGTGGAATTAATCAGTTATGTTGGTAGCGCTTCCCGTTCATTTTGGTTAAAAGAGGAAAACTAGAATAACTATTAAAACTACATTTTAGGAACCGCCGCGATTTGAAGAACTTTCAAAACTTATGCAAAGTCAGGGTACACATTAATTAACATTAAATTTTGTAAGCTACTTGTATTTTTATTTTAAATTTTAAAGAAATGCATTGGCAATCATGTTCGAAAGTTAAGTTGGACAAATATGGGAATGTAGGTACCTAATACACAATGTTTCAGTCATTTTGACAATCAGACAAAATTAAAATTGTATCAAATTCATGAACCAAATTGTAATAAGTTTCGGTTTATTTGAAATAATTGTTGGTCCTATTTTGGTATTAAATTTATATTATTTTGTTTATAAATAGGTAGGTATATATTCATATTCTTATTTTCATAAATAGATTAGTTTATAATAAGACATTTGATTTTTATTTTTTTAATAATTTTATAGTGGGTCGCGAAACCAATATAATAGATAAATTTGGGTCGCGCCTGGAAAATGTTAAGAAACGCTGCTCTATATAAGGTACGTTCTATTGGTGTCAGAAATCTTCCTACTTCTTCTAGTAGAACATCAATGGTCGTTCTATTGCGTCAAAAAAATCTAAATATTCCTGTGAATCATTCCAACTTCAGAGTTGGAAGCGTTGATAGGAAGATATATAGAGTGGAGATAAATTCAAAATTTTACTAGCCGACTGTCGCGCTTACATTTCTGTCACATTTGTGAATGTTTAGAGTAGACTCTCAACAAAAATATCTCCTTTACATTTTTATTATTTAATATACTTTTATATAATGAGGTGTTGCAAAAAAAATTAACATATCTTTTTTGTTCTGAAATTCGAATAAGTACGTTCTACAGTGTGATTAAATATGATTTTCTGTTCAAATTTCTGTATATATTAAGCACAGTAGCAGTTTAAAAATTTACTTTTTGAATTGGCGCCAAATTACACCGCCTGTGGCATCAGACATACATTAGCCAATGACAAAACTGGATTGATGATAAAAAAAACAAATGTATCATACATCAACGTCAATGATTGCTTTAATGACAACTGTGTCACATAAGATCTGACGTATAGAGCAGCGTAATTTTTGGTTCTTCAGCGTAGTTCTTAGTTATTTATTATTATATTATAGCGTTATATTTCATAGTTTCATGCCCAGTATTATAAAAGATGGATAAGTAAAGCACTAGCAAAGTAAAATTTACTCCTTACTCCTTTAAAATAGTTTATTCCAGAGATTTTCGTCAAAACAAGAATAAAAATACTAGCTAAGTAAATCTACAGAATAAATTACTCCACCGATGTTCGAGGAAGTAAATTTTATTGTGTAAAATAAATTTGACACATGTCAACATTAATTTAATTAAATTCATTGTAAATTTAATCCCATATATTATTTTTACATTTATTTATCTTCATGTTTTCTTTGTCTATTTCTGAGTAATTTTGCCCGTTCTCTCTTTTTCCCATTTTAGTTGACACCTGATACTTTATGACACACACACACTTTATTTTCTATTTTGACTTTTGGATTTATTTCGTGTCAGGAACATACAGAATACAATATTATTAAAACATATATAAAACATATTCCAGCGACACATTGTTTGGAATAGATCCTCTTCAGTTGGAGATTGACATTATCGTCAGTAGTGGACTTAAGCAATACCGTCTAATAGTATTTTATCCTGGATTTATCAATCTCTCTTATGGTCCAATAGTGCAAAAATTAACCGGTATAAGAAACCGTAGCCTGAGTGCATCATTTTCCAGCTAAAAAATAAATGTATTCAATAGTTCTTATTTAATTATAAAAATATTTATATTTACATCAAAATGATCTTTACAACAAAGAAGTTTTGATTTTTTTTTATCTTTACTTGCGACAACCATTTCATTCTTCTTTCTTCGTTTTGAGGCACTATGTTTTATGCTTCCCTATTATCAGTTCTATTTGGGCACACTGCACAAAACACTTTTTTACAACCATGTTTGATTATTTCCAAATACAAAAATCAGTAGTAGTTGACAGCTGTCATGACTGTCACTCGTTTAAATTCCGTCGGAGGCAAATGTAAGCCACACCCTTATTGGTTAGTTTTATTCTGACGTCATCAGGCAAAAGGGGAAGCGGAAATTCGAACATTATAATTTCAAAGACAATTTTCTCATGAATAAAGAATAATACGAAAAAAATAAAAAATAGGGGCTAAATATTTTTTCTTATTCTTTTGATTAAAGCAAAGAAAAAAAACCGTGCAACACCTCATTATAATCTCTGTAATATTTGTATAACAACATTTTGAAGATCCAAAATAAACATACAAAGTTATCTTTAGTTGTAAACTAACAATAACACATAACCACTGCCACTGTTCTATTGTATTTCTTTTTTACTTGACAGCACTTGACAGTTATTTGCTACTGAGCGTTCTATTGCTTTAAGAATATTCTTATTCTAGTAGAAATATTTCTTACACCGATAGAACGTACCTATAGTCGTTTTGTAAGCGATTGTCAACCGAAAGAGCTTGTAGGAAAAACCTATTTTCTATTGCTATAAGTTCACCATATGTGGTTTTCACTATTGTAGTCGAAATTGCAGAGATTATAGAAGTCAAAGAAATTATCTTGAACTAAACTATACATCTACATGTACACTTATACGGAGTGTAATGTGTCATTTTCTGGCGGTCTCTCTGTATCTACAACTGTAATTACGTTTTACGGAAACAGCTCCACTCTAACGCTGTATGATGCTATTCGTACATTATCCGTAAACCGAGGCGTATTCCAGCACATTTACTAATGATAAGATTATAGGAGTTTGTGAGGATTTGGCAATGGGGAAAATGTGTTCTGATATGAGAAGTATGCGGGGAATGTTATCTTTATCAAAATACATTGTTGGAGATTGATTTTCGTTTTTGGAGGAAAAAGGCGATTTGTTATCATTATTTTTGGGTTTAAACTGCGAATTGTGATATATGAAGATTTAAATTGAATTTAAAATTTTAATTGCTTATTCACTGACAATAATACTTGAAAAATTGATTAACCAAGTTTTAACTAACTTAACTTCTGCAACTTAATTTCAAATGTCAGACAAATGTTGATGCAAATTTTGTTTTACATGGTCTACCTGTTTTCCTTAATCTCAACAATAGGCTACTTGCGTGATAATGAAAATCTGATATCTATCACTATATACCTAAAGTAATGTTGTAAAGTCTGTACAAATATAAATTTTATATTAAAAAATAGTATATTGTGTTATTAGGAGTAAAAGTGATACTTTGTGTGGCGAGCATGGAAGTTTGCACGACGAGCGAAGCGAGTCGGACAATTGCATGCGAGGCACACAAAGACACTTTTATTCCGAATGACACATTAAATTTTCTTTTTCAAACGCACTACTTTTCTTTTTATTTGCTAATTCTATGTAGTTTCTATGGATATTTATTTATTTATTTTATTTCTACGCCGGCGGAGTAGAAATAGCTAATTTCTACGCCGCCGGATTAGAAATAGCTAATTTCTACTCCGCCGGCGTAGAAATTTCCAGCGGCGTAGAAATGAAACTTCTACCTTGTGAAACAAGTCATAAAAATGCCATTTCTACGCCGTTTGAAAAAAATTATGTTTTTTAATAAATTAAGAAAATTTTCTTTGACGTCATTATTTTGAATTGGAGAAAGGGAAGCATATTTAAGAATGTAATCTGTAGATGGCGAGTTTTAATATGATTTTGACATTAGTTAATTTTTCTGCCACTGTCTCTCTTCTTTCTTATTTGCAATTTGCGTGGTTTCTGTTACTTTTAGTACGTATTTCGATTTGTTAAGCAGGATTTTGAATGATTTTAACTTAGCTTATACTAGTACAAAATTAAAATGACAAACTAAAATATTAACCTCTAAACTATTATTCAAATGTCATACTGATGCTATGGCTTTACGGTCATTCATTGGTTCGGCGTAATTCTACGTCATAAATATTAAAATTTCATTAATTTTTTTGTGGCCAATAGGGTCCTATACCATTTTTTCTTTAATTTTTTTCTGTAAGAACAGGATGAAATAAGAATTTTAGTGCAAACGCGACTTAAAAATTTTACGTAATAAGCGAGATATGAATTTTTAAAATTAAGAATTTCTTGCGTGACGTAGCTGGTACTTCCAGTGGTGTTAGTTCTAGAGAGAACAGATTTTTTCATGTTTGCATAGCTGAAATATTTTTATTTAAAAACTTATACGTTATATTCACGAAGAAATTATTATTTATCATAAATAATAAGCATTTTTTTCTTAATAAATTATAGAACATTGAAACAGTTTGACACTATTATGACACAAAGTATGACGGCGGATGGCGCTAGTGTTTGTTTGTTTTGATTAGTTAATAATATTATTAATTTAATTAATACATATTACAAATTGATTTAATTATAAATATATTATTATTGTTAATATTAGTAGATATTATAATTAAAAAATTCATGAAACGTAAAATTGTAAATTTTTTGTTAGGTTATACAACAACGTGACAGTTCATAATCTTTCAAAGGCGACCGCAGCAGACGCGCGAATCTCGTTTTTAAAATCAGACGACCAATCAAATTCTTAGGACCTAACGCGTCATACCTAATTAGTAATCAACTTTAATCGCTTGTAGTTTGCAGGTCGCAAATCAATATTGAAACAATTTTTTTTTGCACTATTACTCATTAATTTATGTATATTTTCGTCTTCTTATTTAAGATAGTTAAAATTTGACTATGGTATAGTACCCTATTAATGAAAATTTTGCAAGTAAAATAAAATATAAATAAAATAAAATAAATAAATATATCATCATGGCATATTACCCATTGCTGGGTGTGCTAATCTGCTTTGTACGCAGATATCGGTACTGATGATGACATATTTGTACCGAGCGGGGGTTTACCAGGCGTCACCTCACGGGCACTCATTGCTGGCGTGGAGAGTACACCACAGGGGTAAAAAAATATGAGTAGCAAATTTTTATCGTCTCTTCAAAAATATTAAATAAAAAAATGACACGCAAGTAGCCCATTCTAGCGTGATCCTCGTATATTTACCAACCACAAGAAACTTGAAATAATTGCGTAGGCTTCCACAGTCTGAGTCATGAGAAATATTCGTTTTCCGGGAATGGACTGTGTCATATTTTGAGTCAGAGCTCAACGTTTCGCCCGCAGTCATATGGGGCATCTTCAGGAGCAAGGGGGAAGTACTGTCTTAAACACGGTTACCCGACGTGTCAACCACGCTAGAGGCCGAGTTTAAGCAACAAGGAGGGAGACTCAGTTTACAAGGTTACCCGACGTGTAAACCACGCTAGAGGCCAAATAAACCAAGTGACGAAGGAAGGCCGAGAAGACGGTTATATACTAATCTAAAGATACGGTAGATGAGCAGAGCTAATGAGGACCAATGGGAATCGAGTTCGTAATGGTAGATTGGGCGTGTCGTGTTCCGAGGATCACCGGTTTCCACATGTGGCTCAAGAAATAGCCATCATCCCGATTGATGTTATTCGGATGTTTCCATATTTCTAAAGTTTCCCTGTATTTACGTCTGTAAAACTCAGGGACAGGAGCTAAAATGCGGGAATTTTCAAATAAGATGTTATGTCCTGTGTTGTGTTGGTGTTCTGCGACCGCAGATGTTAATACCATACCATTACGTAGACAGCGTTTGTGTTCTGACAATCTAGTGTGAACACTCCTTCCTGTTTCACCTATGTATACTGTGCCGCAAGAACAAGGAATACTATAGACACCGGGTGACGACAAGGGTTCGCGCTTATCTTTAGTTTGGGGGAGTATTTCTGAGATCTTTTGTGGAGGTTTAAAAAAGACCTTAATATTGTTTTTATTGAGAATTCTACCTATTTTGTCCGAGAAACCTTTAATGTAAGGGATAGATGCAAATGTTTTGAACGAGGTATCCACAGGTTTTTTGGGTAAAGGGTTTAATTGTCTATGAATTACATTGTTGATTAATTTTACGTCATAGTTGTTCTGGATTAAACTATGTCTGATGTGATCAAGCTCCTGCTGTAGGAAATCAGGTTCAGAGATTTTAATGGCACGATGTACGAGAGCGTTGACTACTGAGAGTTTCTGCGAGGGATGGTGGTGAGAATTAAAATTGAGATACCTATCAGTGTGGGTGGGTTTTCTATAAACAGCGTGCCCTAACTGTCCGTTGGGCTTACGATTAACGAGAACATCAAGGAAGGGGAGAGTTCTGTTATTTTCTACCTCCATGGTGAATTGAATGTCCGGGTGTATGCTGTTTAAGTGTTCGTGGAACAAAGTGAGTTTTTCCGGACCATGTGGCCAAATGACAAACGTGTCATCTACATAGCGAAACCATACCTTAGGCTTGAATGTAGATGATTCTAGTGCCTTTGTTTCAAAGTGTTCCATAAATATACTGGCAACCACGGGGGACAGGGGAGAGCCCATTGCTGCACCTGAGACCTGTTTGTAAAATTGTTTATTAAAAGTGAAATAGGTTGATGTCAAGCATTTTTCAATAAGAGTTACTAGATTAGACGAGTTTCCGTTATTTTCCAATAATTTAGCGATAATAGTGATTGACTGATCAATCGGGACTTTAGTGAACAGTGATGTGACGTCAAAACTAACAAGTATGTCGTCGGGTTCTGTAGTGATATTACTGATTTTTTGTACAAAATGTTCTGAGTTTAGAATAAATGACTCAGAATTTCCTGTAAAAGGTTTTAAAATATCCGACAAATATTTAGACAGTTTATAAGTAGGAGAGTCGATGGTGCTGACAATAGGTCTGAGTGGGTAATCCTGTTTGTGAAATTTTGGTAAACCGTAAAGACCACCATGTTGTACCCAAATCTCTTAGGATCAATGATAATTTCAAAACTCGCGCTTCCAAATCTATCCTTAACAAAGCAAGTCTCTCACTTCTTAGGGAACAAATTCGCTACACACGACGAGAATTAAACGAAAGTTCTATAAAACTATACTCGCTGCATTTGGAATTGAGTAACCTTATGAACCATGAGGATTGGTTAAAATTTGATACTATCACACATGCTCAGGCCAATATTTCCTTTGAAAAAACCAGCGAAAAACAAAAGCGTAAATTTAATTCCCTCACTCCCCCAAAAAAGGTAATTCATGCTTTAGGTAAAACCGTCGTTAACATATCATCTCGCCCCCTATCGTCCAGCGAAACTTCCGTTTTATCGAAAGGGTTAAACTTTTCCCTCGCTCCTACAAAAATTCCTGTTGAAGAAATAGTCAGCTCTATCGAATCCTCCGTTAGGAAATTACCTAAAGAAGCTAGCGACACTGTACGTATGGAAGTTGTGAAATGCATCAAAAACTTCAAACCACCACCATCTAATATTAGTAGAGATGAAAGGTTAGCTCTGAAAAACCTCAAATCAGACACCAATATTATTGTTGTTGCAGCGGATAAAGGTAATGCTACAGTAATTATGGATCGCAACAAGTACGATGAGAAGGTTCTGGCCCTTCTACAGGAACAATCATATTCTCCACTTAAACGTGACCCCACAGCTAAAATTGAACGTGAAATCACCGCCCTTATTAAAAATTCAGACATTCCTGAAGACATTCAAAAACGTATTGTACCTAAATCCTCCAAACCTCCACGTCTTTACGGTTTACCAAAAATTCACAAACAGGATTACCCACTCAGACCTATTGTCAGCACCATCGACTCTCCTACTTATAAACTGTCTAAATATTTGTCGGATATTTTAAAACCTTTTACAGGAAATTCTGAGTCATTTATTCTAAACTCAGAACATTTTGTACAAAAAATCAGTAATATCACTACAGAACCCGACGACATACTTGTTAGTTTTGACGTCACATCACTGTTCACTAAAGTCCCGATTGATCAGTCAATCACTATTATCGCTAAATTATTGGAAAATAACGGAAACTCGTCTAATCTAGTAACTCTTATTGAAAAATGCTTGACATCAACCTATTTCACTTTTAATAAACAATTTTACAAACAGGTCTCAGGTGCAGCAATGGGCTCTCCCCTGTCCCCCGTGGTTGCCAGTATATTTATGGAACACTTTGAAACAAAGGCACTAGAATCATCTACATTCAAGCCTAAGGTATGGTTTCGCTATGTAGATGACACGTTTGTCATTTGGCCACATGGTCCGGAAAAACTCACTTTGTTCCACGAACACTTAAACAGCATACACCCGGACATTCAATTCACCATGGAGGTAGAAAATAACAGAACTCTCCCCTTCCTTGATGTTCTCGTTAATCGTAAGCCCAACGGACAGTTAGGGCACGCTGTTTATAGAAAACCCACCCACACTGATAGGTATCTCAATTTTAATTCTCACCACCATCCCTCGCAGAAACTCTCAGTAGTCAACGCTCTCGTACATCGTGCCATTAAAATCTCTGAACCTGATTTCCTACAGCAGGAGCTTGATCACATCAGACATAGTTTAATCCAGAACAACTATGACGTAAAATTAATCAACAATGTAATTCATAGACAATTAAACCCTTTACCCAAAAAACCTGTGGATACCTCGTTCAAAACATTTGCATCTATCCCTTACATTAAAGGTTTCTCGGACAAAATAGGTAGAATTCTCAATAAAAACAATATTAAGGTCTTTTTTAAACCTCCACAAAAGATCTCAGAAATACTCCCCCAAACTAAAGATAAGCGCGAACCCTTGTCGTCACCCGGTGTCTATAGTATTCCTTGTTCTTGCGGCACAGTATACATAGGTGAAACAGGAAGGAGTGTTCACACTAGATTGTCAGAACACAAACGCTGTCTACGTAATGGTATGGTATTAACATCTGCGGTCGCAGAACACCAACACAACACAGGACATAACATCTTATTTGAAAATTCCCGCATTTTAGCTCCTGTCCCTGAGTTTTACAGACGTAAATACAGGGAAACTTTAGAAATATGGAAACATCCGAATAACATCAATCGGGATGATGGCTATTTCTTGAGCCACATGTGGAAACCGGTGATCCTCGGAACACGACACGCCCAATCTACCATTACGAACTCGATTCCCATTGGTCCTCATTAGCTCTGCTCATCTACCGTATCTTTAGATTAGTATATAACCGTCTTCTCGGCCTTCCTTCGTCACTTGGTTTATTTGGCCTCTAGCGTGGTTTACACGTCGGGTAACCTTGTAAACTGAGTCTCCCTCCTTGTTGCTTAAACTCGGCCTCTAGCGTGGTTGACACGTCGGGTAACCGTGTTTAAGACAGTACTTCCCCCTTGCTCCTGAAGATGCCCCATATGACTGCGGGCGAAACGTTGAGCTCTGACTCAAAATATGACACAGTCCATTCCCGGAAAACGAATATTTCTCACAAGAAACTTCTTTTATTAAAAGACATATAATCAACAACTTTACAAAAAAACAAATATTCTTCCAAACACTTCCTTAACATTTTATCCTTGCACATTTATTACAGCAAAAACCCAGCATACTTTGAAATAATTCGCGTCACCCAACTTACAACTTTTCCTCCATTACCTCAGCGAAGTTCCTACGCACTCCCACCGCGTGTCAGGGCCGCATTCAGCAAATTTAATTAAAAACCTCACAAAGTTTACTGTTTACTGTAGTACGGGACTGTTTACTAAGTTCTGGATCGTTGCCTGGCAACCGGGAGGGAGTATAATCTTAACGATAATGTTCTACAACGAACTTGGACATTAATTTGAATTAAAAGATTTAGATGAAAAATTAGGGGAGTTAGAAGTAAATTTTAATATACAAGATGGAATTTTGCGTTGTTAAATATTTCAAATTGTTTCATTTCTTTTATGTTTTGCGAAAGTTACGCCTAGAATTATTGAGAATAAGATATGTGGTTCATATTTTTTTAGAATTTTATTTTAAATATGTTCAAAGCAGTGACGTCGATAGACCATTTCTGAGGGGGCTTGCGCCCTCCCTGTTTAATTTTGCACCCCCTTTCCGTGTTTTTATTTAAATAAATTATTAAAAATCAATTTGATTTTTTTACTTTTTTATTATGCACTTATTTATCTGCAATAAGCAGCGAGACGATTATGTACCTACGACTTTAGCCGAAGAGGAAAGGTTACCGCTGCTCTAAAATATGAAGCGAAAATTCAAATAAATTATTCCTGTATTAGAACTATTAACGCATTAAAAAATTCAACACACGACAAGCATCCTTCCGATACTAACCCGCATTTTAAAATAAAAATTATTGAAATCTATTAATACTGGACTTTTCTCGTTTTGCTATTAAAATCAAAGTCAAATACTAATAGATTTCGATAATATTTTTTTTAATCCAGGTTAATATCGGAAGTATGCGTGTCGTGTGTTGAGTTTTTTAAAATGTTAATAGTTCGAAACAATTAATTGAATTTTCGCTTCATATTTTAGTACAGGGGTAACTTTTCCTCTTAAGAAAGGTACTATAAGAAATCAAAATGATGCATCATTCAGGCTATAAAAGAGACGAAATTATTTAAGGATATCCCATTGCAAGGACATAATGAAACAAAAAATTCAACAAATAAGGCCAATTTTATAGACTCTAGTTATTAAAAAATTTGATCCTTTTCTCCAGAATTACAATGTACCTCAAAATGCACATTATTGTTCACTACGTCATAAAATCATGTTATAGAGAGTAGTGCAAAATGTATAATACGCAAAATAACTCCGGAAATTAATAATTGTGATTATTTTGCAATAATAGTAGATGATCCTTGGGACATCACTGCAGAAAAACAGATAAGTATTTGTGTTCGCTTCATTACGTATAAAAATCTTCCGAAAGAAATATTTTTATGTTTTAAACATGAAAAAATTTAAATGCAGAAACAGACTGTCAAAAATTATTTCGTTCTAAAGGTGCGCCCTGTTGCGCCCTCCCTGTTGAAAGTACCTAGTGACGCCCCTGGTTCAAAGTAGTTCCCTTCAACAGTAATACACATAACCATTCTTTTCTTCCACGTCTTAAAAGCTCACAACCAATCTTCTTTTGGAATACTTTCAAAATATTTTGTTGATGAATGACTCCAGATCAGAATTCATATTATTAACGTAGATAGGATTTAGGAAAAGAATTTTGAAGTTTTATAAAATATTTTATTTCATAAAATAATGCTATGTGGCTATCGATTTCGTCTTATAAAACATCTTCAGGCCTACAGCTGAAAATAAAGTTTACAATAGTTTACATGGTGTTATATCATTTAAAGTATGTAATATAACACCATGTAAACTATTGTAAACTTTATTTTCAGCTGTAGGCCTGAAGATGTCTTATAAGACGAAATCGATAGCCACATAGCATTATTTTATGAAATAAAACATTTTATAAAACTTCAGAATTCTTTTCCTAAATCCTATCTACGTTTTTACTTTCAAAATATTCATGAGAAGGAGAAAATCTTCTACGTCGTAAATTTTAAATAAATCCGAAAATTGCCAAAAGTTGCACATTACCAAATCAGATGAATGTAGAATGGGCTCGTCCAACTTTTTTTGAATTTTTTGCATGTTACGAAGAATTTAAAAATAGAAATTCTGTATTTTTTGCTTTCTTGAAATTACGCTTAATAACGCCTAAAATAATTATTAAAGTTTTGGCGCGAAAGTTCTGACGTTAGCGTCACTCCGTCATAAATAGAGAGAACCGACATACGTTACCATTAATATTGCAATATGCAATAAATGCTGCATGAATAAAAATACGTATTCATTACAAACTGTGATCAAAAATGTTTAGAGCTAATGGTAATAAAGTAAGCCAGATAGCTTTATATCATTTGAAAATATTAGAGATGTGCCGATTATGACTTTGGCCGACTAGCCGATTAGTCGGTTGTAAAGACGCCGACTAATCGGCCGACTAGTCGGCCAAGCCGATCAGGGTTTCGGGGATTTCCGTGACGCTTTGATTAGATTATGTACAGTTATAAATCATATAAGTACGTTACTGTCTTTTTTTGTTTTTATGAAGCAGTTAATGTTTAAAATTTTTTGATATGTTTTTTACTGTACATCATGTACAGGGTGTAAATCGAAAAGTGAAACATAGGAGTTTAACATGGGAAATCAATTTTTGTTTGCGCAAACGTTGCCTAATTATTTTATCCAAAAATACTTTAAATAAAAGTTATAGAGATTTAAATGCAGCATCTAAATCATGTGAAACGATTATTTTATCTCTTCATATAAACGTAAAAATCAATTACAAAATTACTGTTTTTATGAACATTTTGTCTAAGCAGCCATGGATATATGACAAAAAAAAACAAATACGTTGTTTTTTGTCATAAATCCATGGCTGCTTCGACAAAAAACTCATAAAAACTGTAACTTTGTAATTAATTTTTACGTTTATATAAAGAGATAAAATAATCGTTTCACATGATTAAGATGCTGCATTTAAATCTCTATAACTTTTATTTGAAGTAATTTTGCATAAAATAATTAGGTAACGTTTGCGCAAAGAAAAATTGATTTCCCATGTTAAACTTCTATTTCACTTTTCGATTTACACCATGTACATGCAATCTGGCTTTAATATTACTTAGATTGTTAATAAAAAAAAATCCTACTCATTTATTTAAATAAGAAGAAATAATTAAAGGTAAATGTTAATTGAAGATAAGTAGATATTAATATTGTTGTTTTGTTTGTTAACTAAGATACTAATTTTGTTTGATAAATGTCAAAGATTTGTTTTCTTTACAAGTATGTAATTTTAGAAACTGATTGATTACCAAAGGAAAGGTTGCTTTGCTTTACATTTCAAAATGTGTAAGACTGATGATTATAAAATAAAAATATTAATAAACAATCAAGGTAAGAAGAAGCCGGATAGTCGGCGCTCTTTGCCGAATAGTCGCCGAATAGTCGCTGACTACGATAGTGGCCGGATAGTCGGCTTTACCGACTAGTCGCCGACTAGTCGGCACATCTCTAGAAAATATATATTTGTATGATTTACTTACATGAATAGGTATGGGAGTAGTGTTCAATGTTAATTTATGTAAAACTTCGATAGTACATATTATACATAAATAAAAATCAGCTAAGTAAAATTAATAATTTTTGCTCGTTTTCAAAATCAAGTTAATTATTCGCTTTAGTTAATGTTACTTTAAGACTTTCTTTAATATAATATTGAAGTTTTCATACTCACCTAGTGCCATTATTATAAAATTAATATAGTATTTAAACTATTTTCTATTTTAACTAAATACAACAAATACAGTATTGATTACAATAATCAAAGCATATATTTTAGTTCATAATAAAAAGTAATCCAACATTTACATTACTATTTACTAAATGATTACAACAATGACAATTATTGAGATTACAATAATTAAAACATAAATTATACCTAATATAAATTTATTTAATAAGTAAATTTTCATTTGATCTCATTAAAAAATTATTCGGATATATTAAATATGTGTCTGTAGCGTATGTGTAAAGCCAAAGCTAAAAATTTGCATGGTCCACTTTACAGTGACATTTTCACGGGAAAACTGGACTAGTGTAATGTCGCTGACGTCACAACATCGCGACCATTTTACGCTAAAAACTTTAATTACATGATTATAGGTATAAAAATATAAAATATATAGCAATTTTTATTTCGTTTTCATTTATTTATATTCAAAATTCATATGCGACATGTAATTTTTAAAAAGTCGAAGACTTGGGCGGGCCCATTAGTTTATTAATTTTTATAATTTTTGTCGTCAAACCTGAAGTGTTGAAGTTATAAGAACGGGAATACGCATTATTATGTTGCAGAGTATAATTAATTTTGAATCACTACATATTAAATATAAAACAAAAATTCGGGCATTGTTACTTGTTAATCTCGGTAATTTTAGATTAAATTATTTTAAAAAACAAAATAAAAACCGTGTTCTTATTGTATTTCTTAAAGAAAAGCAGGTGTTAGTGGTGGAAGCCGTACATTTTGTAATGACCTCGCGGAGGCATGAAGCCGTCCCCTAAGCCGTGATTAACCTACATACCGCGCGACACACGCGTCACACTGGCTGCTTACTACAAATTCTCTTAGGGAAAATTGTTTGTAATAAGACCTTTTTGAAATAGTTTTAAATTTAATACAAAGCGAAGGTAACAAATTTATAAACATGGATTCGATTACTTTAAAATAAATATTTATTTATTTTTTATTCATATACATTTCAAGAATTTTTACCAAATCGTGAAATTATATAAAAGAAATTAACAACAATAAATTTGGGTGGTATTAATAAAAATAGGTAAATACTTATAAGTATGTACTTATAAGTACTAGCATTTACTTATCAGTATCAGCAAGAAGTAAAAGTAAATACTTAATTTCATATTAATAACCAGATGCTGATACTTACAGTAAATACTTACTTACTTATAAGGTGCTTATAAGTAAGTACTTACATACGAAATTCAGAAGTAAGCCGTGTGTTTGTAAAAAAATAAAATTTTGACATTTGTTGACAGTTCATTTTTATATTTATTTATTGGAAGTTGACAAACTAATCTGGAATTCAGTTCTATATTAATTTTTGAAAATTTAAAAATGTTTAGTTTTGAAAGCAGCGACATGGACTAAAATATTAATGAAAAAAGTGTTATCTTCACGGTCTTCACCAACACCAATTGGAAAACCTTATATAATATAACTTTTCGGCTTTTTAAAATAAGGACCCGCAGTTATAATTTTTTAGATGTTTATTTATCAAGGCCGGAACAGTGGCGTATTATCGCAGGGGGCGCAAAAATCGTACGTACTCGGGGTATCAGGGTGCAAAATTATAAATGGTCACGAAGAGCTTAAAAAAAAACAACGCAGCAAACGGCGCATGGGCTTGAGACGCAAACAAGGTATATTCGTCACTGGTCGGCAACATATCTTAAAAATAATTACATTTAATAAATGAACACAGAGCACCATCTCTGGATTCATTGTTAACGCCAAGAAAGAGTTCTGTTAGCCATTCCACACTTTCGGGTGTAAAGCAATATAATTTGACAAAATTTTGTTCACTGGGATTTTCCCTACGAATTTTATAATTTTTACGGACTCATACGGCGTAGAACATGTTTTTTAATTTAATATAATCTTTTAAATTTTTGTTCGGTCCCCCATAAGCATGATAAATATCATACTTATAAATGCATAAGTAAATACTCAATTCTATAAGAATCAACTCCATTTTATTAATACAGTTTTAAGTAATTACTTATTTTGATTATAAGTACAAGTACATACTTTTGTCAAATAAGTATTTTCTTATAGCATCAGCTTTTACTGACACTTTATTAGTGCGGATATAAGTACTTACTTAAAAAACTGTCAGTATAAGCATTTACTTATTTTTATTAATACCACTCTTTATTAAAACGGATATAAGTATTTACTTATAAAACTGTCAGTATAAGCATTTACTTATTTTTATTAATACTACCCTATATGTATTAGAAAACAGCGTTGAATGCACAACGTAGAAATAATTTCTAATTTAATAATTATAAAATAGACTTAAAATTAACTATGAAAACGGCCTTAACACGTTAACTGTGGAACAAAACTAAGGTAGTACAGCGTTACTGACGATACACATCGCCGGCGACATATAATTTGTTTCTACTGTGGTACGATACATATCTCTGGGGATATCTTGTGTACAAATAAGTAACTTTGGAGATGTTTTCAAGTATCTATCTTTTAGGTTTATATCTGAACTTATTTATACTCAAACCGTACATACCTACAAGGACTAAAACCGCACATATTTAATTTAAATTGAATTCATGGAAGATACAGTTATATATATATAAGAATTTTAATTGTTTTATTTAACAAAAATAATATATGGCATATTCTGGTAATAACAATAACTAAAAACAAAGTAAATTTACATTATTTTTCACTTCATTTCAGCGAAGTGTTTTTTTTGCTAATTCAAGAAAATAATTTCTTTACACCGTTTCGATAATTTTTTACCGCTCAATTTTTGATTGTCACACATGTAAACATACAAATTATTCATATAGCTCAAGTTACGATATACGAAACAAACACTACGTAAAAATAAAATAATCAAGACGTTGCTAAATACTTAATGTGATTTCTCTATTCTTACTTTGGAATGCCATTCTAAGAATATTGAAATGGTTGTGATAATCCAATAAAATATGTAAAAATCTTCTTTGAAAATCAAACGTATTTATACATCTATTTAAAACCTTTAATCCTAGTACATTTTTTTATATTCGAATATTCTTTGAACTGCATTGAAACCCGTTCATAGCTAAATTTTCTCTCTTTTGAGGAATCAACCAACAATACCCTTCTAACGATTTGAATAAAGCTTTGCCAACTCAAAATTCACGCGTTCAGATTAAATTCCTAAATTCCTACCGTGTATTTGACACGAGAGGAAACTTCTCTTCTTCTTATCAAATTTACTCCTTCAATTATACACCAAGCCGACCTATACCCCTAGGAATTATTTTCATTAAACGATGAAATTACACCGCCCTTCAAGAAGTAGAATATTTGACAACGAAAATGTAGGAAAAAGTAAAAGTAATGTCACTTGCTCTAGAGATTTACGAAGTATAATCATTTTGAGGACATCTGCGGTAGACGATTTAAGATATATACAGAATGTTCATTTTAAATGGGCCACTATTGCTATCTCGAGAGCTATAAGAGCTACAAAGGTGGTTAAATGTGCAAACAATTTCTATTTCACAAGACAAATTTAAATTAAAAAATATATTT